>CAIGRQ010071031.1:0-11675 GCA_903798375.1 Fraxinus sp. D2006-0159 | reverse complement strand
AATTCAAGTCATTTAGCTTATGGTTGATTTTAGACATTCTTTTGCTCGTCGGCCATAGAAATAAATCCTAA
This sequence comes from Fraxinus sp. D2006-0159, assembly GCA_903798375.1. NCBI lineage: Eukaryota > Viridiplantae > Streptophyta > Magnoliopsida > Lamiales > Oleaceae > Fraxinus > Fraxinus sp. D2006-0159. The sequence continues at coordinate 11,604 of CAIGRQ010071031.1, read as the reverse complement.
TCCAAAAAGGAAAAAAATAATAATAGCCCATACAAGCCCAACAAGTAGATGAGGCCACAAATAGCTTAGGCCCAAATTAAATTAACACCTAATAAACCCTCACCAGTCAATCTAAGCCCACATAAAACACACTGCAGCCCAACCCAAGCACCACACACGAAGATTCGGAGAACCCAGTCGACCACGCACCAAATCGGAGAACCCAGGCGACGGGAAAGCTTCAATTGCTTCGACCAATCCCACCGGAGGCGGCGAACTAACAGATTCAGACTACTCCTGCTCAAATGGCGACACCAGAATCAAACTCACCGCATGCAGTGAACTCCTCTAACGAAATCGACGACACTGGAACCTTAAACGGCGACGGGAACACACAGCTTGACACCTGAACGGTGACCCCACGATGCACACCCAAACTGCGAACCCCACGAACGGCGACGGGAACCCTCGTTTCCACTGCCCGAATCCCAAACGGACTACGAACCCTTCGAACGGTGACGGGAGCCCAAGATTACGGCCACAGGTTAGAAGAGTAGACCCCTATGGCTCTGATACCATGTTATACGAAAGAATTTCTCATATTATTAATTGGAGAAACGATACATATATATACAAAGGATTAGGAAACTATTTAAGGAAAATCTACAAATTAGGAAAACCTAGAATTCACGCTAATTAGTAACCAAATACAGCCTTTAATAGCCCCACACAAAAGATAGAAATTCAAAATTGATGGTCTAATGTGATGGATAACGGTTATATTTTTCATTTTTAGGGAAGAAAAAGGTGGCTCAAACAGGCCTTAGTCATTATAATTCAAAAATCAGATTTTAGTCACGATCTAGTAAAGCATCCTTATTTAACACGGTGTGAGTTACGTCCATTCTGGTCAAGAATAACTTCTTTTTTTCATCTTAGGTTTGTCCAATATACCTAATTATGATATATCTTTATGTAGAATGTCAGAGAAGAATATTGACATTTAAGAGAAGTTAATAAGAGATTTTTCGTGGGGAGTGAGAGAAGCTGGAAAGATCATTTAGAGGAATTCAATTTGGCTCTTAGGGGCAAAAGAAATGGAGTGTTAGGGGAGGATAGTCTCAAAACATAGGTTTTGACTTTGTCACACGAATAGCTCTAGATATTCCAGTGAAACAATCTTTTTTATAGGGGAAGGTTTAAGGAGCAAATATGAGCTTAGACCCAAATGGTTAGGACTCTAATTCAGATGTAAGAGCTTAATTTTATAAATGCTAAAAAGTTCATATCTCGAGGTATTTCATATTTCGTTAATTTCACCATGTTGGATGTAAGTTTCTATTTTTAGGAGAATGACAATACGAAGGTAGAGATGTCAAGAAAAGATGCCATATGATAACTGGAATATCAACATGCGAAGGAAGTGAAATTTACAGAAATTTCCCTAGTAATGGTGAGCAAAACTAAAAAAGTTCAACTTGAAAATTTAACGGCTAGTAGTTCAACGAATCGGAGTGACAAATTGTTGAATCTAAAATAATTACGGGTAACTAGGTCACTTTACCACTGAGAATACTCCCTCACTATTTAAATCATGCAAAGCTAATACGTGAAATAAACCCTGACCTCGAATAAATATATTTATTTGATAACAGGTATGCCCATGACCTATCAACCTCAGAAAAAAAATAAAAAATTGGGAGTGACAAATCATAGGGTTGGACAAAACTCCCAAATCGAATCGAGCGGTTCTTCATAAATTAAATACCCGAACGGATATCTGAATTAAAAACTGATGGGTTTGGGTCGGTTCTCGGTTCTAGACCAAGAACCGAATCTAAATAGTTTTTTAAATTTTTTATATTGAATTAATTAAATTATTTTAATTTTTTCTAAACAAATTAGCAAATTAATTAAACAAACCAACCAAGTCCAGCAAAATTAATTTTTTGTTAGCCTAACATTTGGGCCTTATCCTTATCCTTATCCTTCCCCTTTCCATTCCAATTTCATTTGGTAAGCAGCAATACGCCCACTTCCGTATAAACTTAATTCTTTATGTAGGCTATTTGAAGCACATGAATTATTGATATGGATCACTGATATTTTAATATTAGTATCTACTTTTTGGTATTTGTATACATTGAATTAATTTTATTGGACGGCTTGTTATTTATATTATATGTTTTTAAATTGGGCTATGTTAATTCATAAAAGTTACGAATGAACATGTCATTATTTGTATTTATGTAGTGTTGCTGTAAATGTTAAAAAATTTAATTATGGTACGGAACCGAACCAAATGGAACTGAAATCGAACGGTTCCATAATTATATTTAGACCCGACGGTTCCATTTATTAAATATCCAAAAAATTTGAGTCGGAAAATAACCGAACCGAACCGACACATGTCCAGCCCTAATGAAATTGCTAAATCGCGAGCGCACCACGATTTTCATCGCTTCTTCCCTAAGTAGCTTTCGGTATTTTAGTCATAACTTTCTCTCCCGATATTCGATTGAGGTGATTAAAAATTTATTGAAAAGATAACTCAAATGGCTACAATTCTTTTAGAAATATAATTTTTTCAATTTGAACGTTTACCACCCGAAAAATGGGTTTCAATTGGAGGCTGAAAATCTAGAGCTTAACTTTTTTAGCGGGAAATTGATTTGTCAAAAATATTTCAACTATATTTCACTCATTTGACCTCTTATTGTATCCAGTTGATCATATATGGTCTTCAATCATCATTTTATGGTCCGAATCAACTGTTGAATGTTTAGACTTTGGTCTCTAAACTTTGGATTTATTTCGTTTTCGCTCTTTTTCATTCCTTTCTTCCAATTCCACCAATCTGCCTCGATTTTTACCTAACAAACACAATTAACATCTAATTAAGTCATAACTCATCAAAATTTATTACAATTAATCTCATTTAACGACCTAAAAAGTGTATATCATCACACATCAAAGTAATCTAGATTGATTCAATTATGTTTTACTTTCCATTGCTTTACTGATCAATCAAGATATATCGCTATTCTCCTTAGGGTTGTTATTACTCAATCAGTTATTTCTCTTTTAAGTCTATCAAATCATCTTCTGGTTACTAATAACTAAGGACAAAGTTTCCGATATGACGTTTGATATTAGGCTGTGACACTCATTTGTCAAACCAACCCATGCCATGTCTGTATATGGCATCCATCATGCATAAATTGCATTTTTGAGTTACCTTGAAGATCCTATAGATATCCATTGGGAGAAAAAACCCGTTTTACTTACGCTCAAACTAAATGTTGAACATTTTGGAATCATTGATATGCTAAAGTTTGGGAGGGTTTGTTGCTGGGATGGGGAAGTTTTTAAAATTGAGTTCAAGAAAATGCATGTGTAAATCATACAGTGTACAAGTCAATGATATAAATGTAGGGGACAGTTAATCAAAAGCTAGTGTTGCTTTGAATTGGAAATATTAGATCCTGCAATTTTGTGTGAGCGCATTTTGTTAACCAAGTCCAATTTTGAGCTTTTCAAGAAATTAATGTATGCACTACTTCATTCTCCAATGCTGTTAGCAATGAATCACACAAGCTCTTTCTTTATGTACAAGGAATGCTTGCCTTGTCCTGCTATTTATGCTATATTGATCCCTTTTCATTACATCAAAAAGGTGCCTTACACGATTATCTGCTGAAACTCAATTACAACAGCAACGACAAACTGCACATTATTCTAAATAAACTTGTAATTGGTTACATGAGTCCTTTTGTCCCCTCTCTATTCGACCAACACTGTCAGTTGTGACCAGTCGAATCAAACCTTATGGCATAACCAAACTGGTTATATGAGAAGCAGGGCTTACAAGTTCAATACATATATAAAAATTATAAACTTATGAATATCACCTTATTTATTTAGTAAACTAAGCACTATAACAATTTTCCTGCATTCATCAAACACTTTTTACTTGTTGAGATCCTGTTAAAACAATTTGTCAAATATAAGTACCTACCATGCATAAACACTTCCAGACTCAAACTAATTGTTTTTCTCATCTTTATGAAATCGCTCCAGAATCTTCAATTTTGAAATCCAGATGCTTCTAGTATAGTCAACTTTTTTTATCTTCAATAAAGTTTGACCGTTTCCCAAGATCTACTCTGTGTTCTATTGAATAATTTCTCGAAATAACAGTGAAATATTACTTTTTAGTATCTATCTTTAGTACATTTATTTAACTTGGTTTCGATCTCTACTTTCTTTTCCCTTTCATGATATATCTTGTAATCTTAGTTCCAAGATAATCGTTTAACTTCTCATTAGTTCCTTACTAGTACTACTGAATTATCTTTTTGATTCCCTAATTTGCTAGCTTATATTTCGTAAAAGCCTCCACACATTTTCCTTAATTTCCATTCAAACCTTCTAGTTCAACAATCAGGTTCTTATTAGGTAGGTTTTGCATTTAAATTTTCCTACAACTTTCTTTGCTAGGTTCCTAGCCCATGTTTGAGCCCTAGGGGAAACAAATTTTGTAATAGTGATTTTCTAGGAGAATGTGTGGTTAAAAAATACTGAGAAGTTTGGGTTTACGTGCAAAATTTTTTATTCAGAGAATGTGTGATTGTAAATGAGTTTGAAGAAAAATGAATTTTTAGATAATGAGGCTCAAACGAAGGCCTGATGAAATAAGCAACTTGATTCCATACTAAGTTATCATTCCATTTAAATCTCACCTTCTTTTCTTCACAAATTTATCCTTGAAAGTGACTTGTATTGATCTTACTGGTTCACTATTTACTTTTTATAGACTCGAACCTTTTGTGCTACCTTTTCATTTCTAGGTAACCACATTAACCAACATAGGCTATGATGGCAGTTGGCTCTCACTAGGCATAAACTTTACAATCCCTGCTCAACAAAACATCCATCTTCAACAAAGGATTAAGGGGAGCTTTTGAAAAGTTAAAAGCTGCTTCTAAAACTTAGAAGTTGCATCTGAACCTGTTTAGATATGTTTTTCTGTTTAGAAGAGCTTTAGTCAAGATGGCTTTTTCATGAAGCTCTTTTGTAAAGAGCAAAAGAAAAGCTATCCCATTCAAGCTCTAAATCCTTGTAAAGAAACTTTGCTCACTTCTAAAATTTTGTGAGAGTCTTTCATGTTGAAGCACGTATTCAATAAAGCACAAAATCATAAGTCATCCTAAACTCCAAATTAGTGTTATTCCACTCCTCAGGGTATTATATATGCTCTTTCATATCTTGATTTACATTATCCCCCCATTTTTTGCTTTTCTCCAGGAATGTATGCTGAAGTTTATACCTATATAATAATAAAAAAAAAATAAAAATAAAAATAAAAATAAAATAAAATTTATACTTAAGTTTATAGGTTGTATACCCAATTTTTTCCTTCTTTCTTACCTATTCAACATCTTGTATGTAAGGTATGTTAATCTTATTCTATGCCTCAGATCTTCTATTTCTTGGATTCTTTAGGATCCCTGTATTCCAAGTTCCTACTGAAAATCTATTTCCTAAATTTACGTTTTTTTACAATCCCAAGATTAGCTCTCGGTGTATCCAGGTACTGTGTGTTGTGTCACTCAATGCGTATGCCCTATCTGATACTTGCCAAGTCTTCTCTACACTTGGGGTTTGATGAAGTTCGTCACTGATATTGACTACCTAAGGAAATGATATGAAGGATTTAGGTCATAGATGCGATAACATTGTAGGTTGGCTGTAAACTTAGTGCAACCTTCTCATGGATCCCTGAAACTTGTTATTGGGAACATTGCCAAAGTTATTGTTTTGAAACTTGCCAAATAACTTCATCACTCTCTTGGTTGATACCCTGGCAATGCACGTAGAGACGAGGTAAAAAATAAAAGAATCCAATTCAAACAACCTGAACATTTAAGGAACCTACTTAGATGAACAGTAACATGGTTAAACTTTCATCCTTTATGACTCTAGTTGTTTTCTCTTTCTCAGTCACATGAATTTCCACCTTCATGGAAACTTTTGTATTGATATTAGAAAGTATATTTCCAGTTCAGATTTACTCTTTAAGAATGAGTAATTCCAGGTAGTTCAACCCAAAAGATTCTATGTTTAGAGAGTATGAATTTATTATGTTGAAATTTGTTTGCTCAATTCTGATTAGCAACTTTCAGTGCCAGTAGCTGCAAAGAAAATCATTGTTGGATCCACAGAATTATAATACAATGGTGGAGTCAAAATCCATTGGAGATCCTGGATTTACAAAGGAGATCCGACCTACTGGTAAACACACTGAGATTTCTGACACAGGAAACCTCATGCCCGAGTGTTTGCCGTCACCTTCTGATCACCAATCTCCCAAAAGTACTTCTGGGAATGGCCATATCGTCTATTTTCGCAGAAAAGCTGAAACTGAATTAGGTAAAACAAGTTTTTGTGGCAACCAAAGTGATGCTGTTGACTGTCGAAGGAAATCTAATGACCAGGGTGAAACAACTCGACAAAATGCCGAGATAAAGGAGTCTGCAACCAGTATCTCAAATTCTATATCAGTTCAGACGGTTTCTGCATCAGGCTTGTCTGTGAAACATTGTGTTTCTCCTCGTGGAAAGTCCAATAATATCTCATCTCCAACAAATATTAGCTATGTTGGTGTTAATTCTGCCAACTCTTTGTTTCCAAAGAAAGTGAATTTTAAGCACTGGAAAGAGCGGTATTGCCAATTGCAGAATTTATTAAAAATGTTGGATCAATCAGATCAAGATGATTATGTTCAGAGTATGATTTTTTACTAATAAAGAGGCCTTTTGAACTTTTCTTTTTATCTGGTAACTGATTTTATCATTTAAATTGAACAGTGCTTCGATCGCTTTCTTCGGTTGAGCTTAGCAAGCATGCTGTTGAGCTGGAGAAAAGGTCAATTCTGCTTTCCTTGGAGGAAGGTAACAGCAGCCTCCACCCCTGCAGTTGCTTTTCTTGAATGTTTATTTTTGTGTCAATTTTAAATGAAGAAGTAATAATTCTGTCATGCATACACTCATTCCATATTTTAAGAGCATTTATTGTATGCCGTCCTATATATATCTGGGAAAATGTTTCATAGTTTATTGTGCTTTGATGCTAAATTATTGCTTGTTAAGTACTCATATTACTTTTTCCTTAAATATGGATATTAACTATGGCTTGGATTGGTTTCTGCGTCTCTTCAAAGTTGACTCCTGGAAACACTGCATGAGTCATCTAGAACGTTTCTAGTGTTTGTGTAATAAAACATACAATGAGGGTTCATCTCGTTGCGCTAATGTATGATTGATAGTGTTAAGTCCCTTGCTTTCTCGTTGCGCTAACGTACGATTGATAGTGTTAAGTCCCTTGCTTTCTCGTTGCGCTAACGTACGATTGATAGAGTGTTTAGTCCCTTGCTTTATTGAATGATTGAAAGAAGAAAAAATGGACAAGAAAGTAAGTTATGTCGGCAGAATTTTTTTATTTTTTTTCATTTTCTTTTCTCTAAAGTACTTGCACAATTGCTTTGCCGCGAGGATATTCTTCACTTCATGTGAGCGTGCGAGGAAAGTTTAGCAGAGCACTACTACCTATATGGGGAAAAAAATAAATAAATAAAGAAACAAGAACCTGGCACAGTACGTTATTGTTAGAATTTGATAAGCCTCTGACACTACACTTATTCTAGAAGAGTCCGGAAGACTGAGTAGATGATTTCCTTTGTAAAGCATAATAAGATAGTATACTGAAAATAACGTGAGCATAAATAAGCAGTGATGATAGTTGAGTTTGCCGCTTTCCTTCAGAGATTCATTAGCTTGGAACTTCTGATGGAGCTACTCCATCTGTAAAATTACAAGTACTGTTATGGGTTGGGAGCTGGTCAATATTACTGGTCTCTATGCCTGTTAATGTCATTTCAAAGATTCTTTTTGACATTCATCATGAGTCCCATTCGTATCATAGATTTATGGTTGGGGTGTTATAATTAGCAAATATATCAAACTCTTGAAGGAAGGTTATATTGATTTCAGACACAAGCCGTAAATCCTTTGGAATTTCTCATTGTCAGCCATTCATTAATAAATATTAATTAAAAATGTGAAATATCATTTTCCTGAGACTTCGAGTGTTCTCATAAGTCTCTAACATCATCACAATCACAAGGCTCTGAGTAGCCAGATCAAGGCACGTGACAAGGTACTTTGTATATCCATTGAATCAAGTTGTTTTTTATGCCTGAATTGGTGAGCATTATTGGTCATCTGGTTGCTATGTAAGGTGTGGAAGAGGATCATCAATATTTGTAAATAACTAATCAGAAAAAGTAAGAAAGCCAATCCCCCCATTATTGGCAGCAGCCTAAAAACTCCAAAGAAAGAAAAATTAATAAAGGCTGTTCAAGCAGGCATAAGTCAACTAAATGGTGTTTCCATAGCAATGAATCGATAAATGAGTGGCACAAAAGCTTCTTTGAGTAATTGAATTGCCTTTCATTATTAATATCCCTTTTTGGATGGGCATTAACTTAAGGCACCGAGCGTGCGAATACGATCTTTTCCTTTGATTTAACATTATGATATCGGTGAAAAAGTGAGTTCACCTCACTCTCCTTTCTCTAATATGAACATCGAGTCATCAAAACCTTTTTGACTCAGCATGGCCCGATCGCCCTATGCGAATAGCCCTTCAAAAGGCAAAACTCTCATCGTAGTTTGGCGGCCTATCTTCAGTAGGGGCCAAATAATATTTCATTATGGCTGTTGCTACCAAGTCTATTGCTTCTATTAAGCGTAGAAGTGAGTACTGGAACTAGGTGGACGGTCTATCCGCCCTAAAGTGATATTACTAGGTCGTCTTGCCATCAGCTAACATGATATGGTAGATCTACTTCATTGCACCTAATGCGCTCCTATCATGTTCGCCTTCGAGGCTGGGAGCATTAGTAGCTACAAACAACTTAATGCTAAAAAAATGCAATACTAAGAGATCATGCAAATGGCAAAATCTGTTTACTAGTTGGATCATCAGCTCATTAAATGTAGCTCTTTCGTTTTTTGCTAATCCCTTTGTTTCCACATCATGGGTGACAATAGACTCATCGTTTTTATATTAACGAGGCATTATTACTAGCTCTTGTTTAGTTTAGATTAAAAAAAATGGATTTTTATTAGATTTTAATAATTAAAAAAGCTGATGGAATATGAGATTGAAAAGTTGTAGGTCCTATGAAATGTTAGTTAAAATTAATTGTTGAGTTTGACTAGATTTCGATCTAATTTTTTAGTTAAATCAAAAGGGGCCTAATTTTTTCTCGTGTTAAATAGTATTGTGAATTATCAGTGATTTCAGGGGCGGATTTGGCAGTGGGCTGCACTTGGCTGTAGCCCACTGCCTCCCACGTCCAGGTCCAATAAAAATAGTATAAATTAATGGAAATTTGTTTTAATTTTAGTGTATAGCCCACCAACAATTAATATCACTTGGCAAGCCCAACCCAATTTTTAAAACTAACTTTGTTTAATTTTAGTCCAAATCAATCCCAAGCTCATTTGATTCCTTCTTCTTTCTTCAAAATTCAACTGTCAAGCGTCATTTGAACTTCTTGAAAACCAAATTGAAATTCCCAAATTTTTTTAACCTTGAAGCTTTTCCTAGCCATGGTCCACCGATGGTCAAACCACAAATCGCAGCTATTGACAAAATATACATGTGAAGATGGAAATGAACTGTATGTATGAATGTTTCTGCTTTGTGAAACTTCCATTTTAATTGTTGTTCTTCCCTGTCCCTTATGAAAGATGTCCTTTTGTGGAATTTTTTTCTTTTTTTACATTGTCACGGAAACTCATTATTGCCTAATATAGTCAAAATAATTTTAGGTTTCCATTTCTTTTTTGCAATAAAAAAATGTAGGCAAGAAATTCTGTAACATATTTCATTTGCAACCTATGTGTGATGAGTAGGCTATTGATATCAAATCTAGTTTCTTACAATGTGAATGAATTTAAGTTGGAAAGAAAAATAGAGGGATATGAATTTATGATTTAGATATGAATGAATTTATGATTTGGGATATGAATTTATGAATTTATAATTTCTTACAATAGATGGGCAGGAAGGAAGATTTTAAGTTCTAAGCTTTTACAATATGAATGAATTCATAATTATGGTTTTATCAATTTATGTTTATGAAATATTGTCGTATTGAAGTGTTTTGGATTTTATGTTTTTTAGTTTTAGATTTTAATATAGAAGAAAATAGACCTCCTGCCAAGAAAGAAGAATCGTGTTGTCTTTCTTTTTAAAGAGCTAAAAATCTAAAGGTACAACTGTAACATGTAATTTTATATTACAACTTTTCTTGTTATATATGAATTTTATCCGTATATTAAATTTTTAGATATTTTTTACCCCTCGTAACGTTGATTTTTGGCTCCGCCCCTGTGTGATTTTAAGGTTTCTTACTTTGTGTACATTCTTTCTGGTCTGCTGTAAATTATTTAAGTTTATCATTACATTCGCATATATTTACATAAATATATAGTTATTAGTTACCATTCACTTTGTAGTTTCACACTTTTGTTGGATCATATTATTTGTTGATTATATATATACTTAAATTTCCTCTTTTAAATCATTTAAATGCTAAGTAGTGTTCTCTCAGCTATTTAGTGTTGCATCTTTTCTGGAACTGTTTCTTGTCCTTGTATTAGAGGTTAGCCATGTCTGTCGCACACTATCATTTTAATCATTACTTCACTTTTCTCTGGTCCAGCAAAAGAGATGCAACGGGTTCGCTTATTTGACGTGTTGGGGAAACATCCAAAGAACTTGAGAGCATCCTCAGTTGAATAGCATTGGACAACCAAGGCTTTTCTCTTGTACTCATTTAAGCCTTGTATACAGTACATAAAACATATTCGTGTTTTTGCATTAGACTCTCATCAATCCCCAGTAAGCCATTTAGATGTAGAGGATTTTGAAGTATAGATCACAAAAGAATTACCGGTTTTATACTGGTTAGCATTTGTCAAAGAATCTGGTTTGTGTATCCCAATTTGATAATGCAAATATCAAATGCATGCCTTGGGGGATCTTTGATTGCTTAGCTTAATCACTCAAGGTTGACACAAAACTTAACATAATATCACGTGATATTCTATCATTTGATAATTTAAAGCATAGTTAACTTTTTCATTCAATCATTTACTATTACATGCAATTTTGTCCAGCTTTCTATATCAAATCCTTTTGGCAAAGTAGCTCTATCCTTGCTTTCATTGGCTCATGCAGTCAATCGCCCATTAGTTTATTATCCTATCTACAATCTTCTTATCTAAATAATTGCTTTCATTGTATGTAAAATAAATAGGTTGGAAATCCGACGAGATGCTGATGTTAGAATAAGATACCATTGGTGAGAGTTTGTTATTAAACAAGTGGACTAATTAGCCTAACACTAAATTAATGGCATAAATTTTTAAATTTAATTAAAATTGGGGTTTGATCTTTTGTGTGAAATGCACGTAACATAAAGTAAATCGATAATTTTTTACACAAATTGCAATCACCTCTCTTTATTTTAACTAGTCTTTCACCCGTGCG
>CAIGRQ010071020.1:0-12174 GCA_903798375.1 Fraxinus sp. D2006-0159 | reverse complement strand
TAATTTAAAATTATTCGGAAATGTTTCGAAATAATTCAAATTCAAACGTAACGGCTATATGAACGCGTTTTTAATTTAACGTTAGGGTTTAAGGTTTACGACACATTTTTCGAGAAATAATTTTATTTTAATTAAAAGGTCTCGGTCGCTACACAGTCGATGCTGGGTCGGTTGAGAGTTTGGGGGACCCATTGAAGGTAGACTCGACCTAGCTGTCAATGATGTTCATTAGGAAAGTCCACCCAAGGAAAAGAGGTGGTGGGAGACAAGGCCATAGAGCCAGTTAATCGTTAGGGTTTTCTTTATTCGTAATGTAATAGCTTCATGTATTACCCCAAACTTCACTTTATACACTCGGCTAATATGATTCATGTATTACTTTCTATTTACATTACCATTGCATTTGGATTAATAGTTTGAGATAATTTTCTCTTATAATGGTGCATTGGGTCATTGAAGTTTAAGATCTTTATATGGTGTTAGTCTTCGACCTCCCGACCTAGATGGTGAATCTTACATTGAGCTATGGTAGAAATTTAGGTTAATCTAAATGTTGGATATTGATGTGATAAATGATTGTGACCTCGAAAGGGGCAGAAGTATTATCGGTAAAGTTACTTGCTTTTATTTCGGTTAATCATGGTTTCCCTAAACCCCTAACTAAGTCTTTAATATATTTGGGACATGAGCATGAAATGACATGTTCACAATACGATACTATAAGGTTCATGTGACATTATAATTATTGAGGCGCAAATTGTTGAAGTCAGTTATAGGATAGATATATATCTTATAAGCCAATATGTATCCAAATAGGGGAAGAGAAGAGTCAAATATTGCTGGAAGAAGCCACCTATTGCTTAACATATGTCATGTTTGGCTGCCTACAACATTTTCTTAATTCCTAAGCAAGAGTCACGACCCAAAAACCTTTTAAAACTCTATATATACCTTCTACTATGGTATTTAGCCTTTCAAGTTATCTACAAGTGATCCCAAGTGAAAGAGAAAGCAAAGGAAATAGAGCGAAGTTGAAAATTGAACTTCTATATAGGTGAGTTTAGCTCACGATTTTGAAGGTTATTTTCAATGTTTTTAAAGGTGTTAAAATCTCTTGAGTCCTTGAAATTGCTTGATATTTTGCTGGAGTTAGTGTTTGGGATATTATTATGGCAAAAAGATAGAAAAATTGTTGGAGATATAAATAAAACAAGTGATGACAAGAATTGCATAGTTGCTGGATTCTGTATAGTCAACCTTTAATTTGGGATAATACATAGGAGATAACTTGTAACTATATATATAAATGTCTTTATATGAAATTTAGAAGGATATAAATGATTTCTAATAGCCTAGAATTTGAATGGTGGCATGCTAATGCAATGGAAGTTGAAAAGAATCACTTTTCTTCTGAGACTCTGCCATTCCAATCCTTTTGTTGTAAGTGTAAAGATTTCCTTACTTTTTGGCTATAAACAAATTATTTAAACACAATGTAAACTTTATCATACATCACAAATTCTAGATCAACCTAAATCTCCAGACATATATTTTTTTATAATTCCACTTTCAATAGGGAATCTCCCATATTTATACCATGAAAAAAGTCAGATTGGGGGCACACATTATTTCAAACAGAAAGAAATTCTCCATCTGCTACCAAGGAAATTTGGAAAAAGTTTTGGAACATCCAATTACATCTTCTTTCAAAGAATACGTTTGATCTAATGAGGTAGGATAGTATGTGCAAGTTGATATGTCCTTGCAATATTATAAATTTTTTACGTGATTTATTTTATGAAATGCTAATTGACCTATGGGTCTTAATGAAATGAAATGTGAGATTTCCTTTTGAGTTTTCTCAATTGTTTGCAAAGAAATGTGTTAGAGCATTTGATTGATCTCCGACTGCTCTTGATGAAATTGTGGTATGGAATGTTGTAAATTTATGTTTAAAAACTTATTATATTATTTTGGACGCACGTATCCTACTGGGTTTAAAATACTCATTCCTTCAAAAAATTTAACTTTTTAGGTTAGATCGATTCAACGTGTATGGTGGCTGAATGGTGCGTGGATTGCCAAGTAAAATATTTTCAAAGGAACTATCAGTAATTTTTTTCTTTTCGTTTAGAGATTAGTGTTTCTTATATTTCCAATGAACGCTTAAAGTTTTGTGATTTAATATTTTTGGATTAATTTTATATTATGAGATTTTAAATTTATTCAAGTTTAAATCTTCAAGTAAATATTTCCGCTTCATGTATGATTATGAAGTGATATCGGTAACATCTCAAAATTTAAATCAATAGAATTTTGGGGCGTTACATGACATACATGATTTTTGCTTACTGAGCATTAGCTTATGTAGTTCTTATATTGTAGGTGAGCATGAAACCTCATAGAGGGCATGACTAGTTGTGGAACTCTTACGGTATTCCAAATTCCGATGTACATGGATGACAATTTGTAGGTTATTTTATGGACTCCAGTTGTTTTATATTTTAGGGATCTTGTATGACTTTTGAAATGGCATGTAGATACTTTTACAACCTCAGGATAAATATGTTGGACTATGAATTTATGATCTTTGGTTTTGGTATACTATATACAAGGATATACTTATGGAGATGCTTTCATTTTATCAATAGAAAAATGTATGTGTGAAATTGGATGTCTAGGTCAAGTCATCAATTGTATTCCTACACTGGTTAGTATATTGTTATCTATATAAATGGGGTGTTACATAGAGTGGTATTAGAGCAAGGTTATAGTTCTGTAAATTGTCCATATACATGATTTGGGAGTACGAAAGAGCATAGCTAAGCCAGTAAGTTTATTTTGTTCCATTCATTTTGCATACTTCATGAATGATATCAACTAATCTTTATTATGATTATTTTGTAATCAGATACCGCAGTCATGGTAAGGACTAGAAGTGAATGCAGTGGAGAAAATAGAACCCTAAGGCAAAAACCAAGTGCCACATATAATAATAGGGATATGGTTATTGATAGACTTACAGAACTGGTGGAGTGCCAATTACCACAAAGAGAAAGGGAAGAACAAAGAGTTGAATTCTTGCAACCACAACAAAGGGCTGAACATATTGAGATCGTCGGGGAAAGATTTAGAAAATCAAAATCTCTAATATTCGAGGATGCATCAGATCCAACGGTAATAGAGGATTGGTTGAGAACTTTAGAGAATATGTTCAGGTACACAAGAGTTTTAGAGGTAGAGAAAGTAGTCACATCTTTTATGCTACGAGGTAGTGTTAGACACTGGTGGGACACGATGAGCAGCATAGAAGATGTCAATACTATGACTTGTGATAGATTTAAAGAGTTATTTTGTAGTAAATATTTTATAACCCCAGTTCGAGCCATGAATATGAATGAATTTATACAACTGAGATAAGGAGGAATGATAGTGGGAGAGTATATCTGCAAATTTGATTAACTATCCAGAGTTGCAACTCATATGGTTAGTACTGAAACACTTAAAGTGGAAAGGTTTATTCAAGGATTGAGGCCAGAATTATATAGAAATGTAAACATGGTAGGAGTCCAAAGGATGTCATTTTCATAAATAGCAGAATGGGCATTAGTTGTAGAACAAACCGAACAAAGAATTAGTCATGGTCAAGAGGCACGACGATAGCTTAGACAAGGTCAGGGACAGTGTTGGCCTAAAAATGAATAGAAAAGAGCATTCCAGGTAGAGTCAAAAACCTAAGTTTCAACCGAAGTAATGATAGCAACAGTGGGATCAGGATAAATGTATAAAGATGGATCAGGACAGAGCCTCAACAGCACAATCATCTTGCACCAAATGTGGTGGGTAGCATACAGGAACATGTCTAGCTAGGGTGTTTACTATTACCAAATCAGATGTCAAGCCAAATCCATCAGTTGTAACAGGTAAATTCTCTACCTTTGGCATTCGAGCACTTAAACTATTTGATTCTGAAGCTACGCATTCATTTCTATCTACAGAGTCTATGAAGAAGTTGGATAGGATAACTGATGTACAAGAAGTTAGTTATTGTATGACTATTCCATCTGGAGAGGTCTAATAAATTAATTTGATTTTAAGAGCATGTATGATCCTTATAGAAAATCTAGAACTCTATGCAGATTTTTTTTCCGTGCCCAACAAGGAGTGGGCTGTAGGCCTTGCCAGGCCATGAAGATATTTGTAAAGTTAGGCATAATACATAATTTGCATGTCATGCCCAAGCCCAATAAAAGGCTTGACACACCGAAGAAATGAGGCCAACACATCCAATTTACACTAGCTACTACAAGTGTTGTGTTGTAGCCACAAAAATAGCTCTTTCATACCCTACTTAGGCTATCCAATAATATGAATTACATACTCAGCTTAAGCAATCTAAAGCATAGACATACTGACCAGAGTTTGATTTTGGAAAAAATAAAAAATAAAGCTAGAACCATGCCAGCTTTCATCTCAATGATTCTTATCTCAATCAAGAGAGTTACAATAACATTCTTCTTATTTGTTCATGATAGATACCTCGATTATATCCATATCTTATATTCCACTAAGGGTGATCACCACTTTACGTGGAGTAGCTGCATCTTGGTGTTCACAAAGCCATATTCCCTGCCAAGTTCCCATGTTCAGTTTTCCATTGGTGATAGGTATCGTAAGGGAGCAGCCAAACACAAATGATTTGATGTGTGGTGGCATATCATCTAGACCTTCCAGTGTATGTGTTCATGGTGCATACATTCCCTCTGGAACTACTCTATTCAAAAATATCTCAGTATCGTCCTTGACATCCGAGTCATAATTTTTATTTATAGTCAAAGAAGCACTTGTGTGGTACAGAAAAAATGAGCAAGGCCACATTTGAACTTTGATAAATCTTTCCCAATTTCCTTAAGAGTCTTGGGGAGTAATAAGATGGTAGCGTTGTCTATGGGCAGGAATGGTTATAGTCTTCTGAGCCCATTTTGGAGCTGTAGTGGTTTCTACAGTCGTAGCAGATGCTATAGAAATTGAATTCACAGAAAGCTGATTCTTGATTTTTCTATTGGGAGATGGATTGTGCAAAAAATTTATTGCAATATGGCCCGACAAGGGTTTCGATGCGACAATTTTATACACTATGCAGATTTAATTGTGTTGGATATGAGATATATGATATTATTTTGGGGATGGATTGGTTGTCAAAATATCAAGCTACTATAAATTGTAAAAAGAAGTCAGTAACCTTTCAACCTTTAGAGGATGAACCATTCACGTTCAATGGGACTGGAAAAGGTTTCAGATTCCCAATTGTATCGGCATTGAAAACACAAATGTTACTAGACAGTGGGTGTGTGGGTTACTTGGTTGGTGTTATGGCGATTGAAGCACAACATAATCCAAATCTTAGTGATGTACTAGTGGCACAAGACTTTCTAGAAGTATTTCTCGATGATTTACCTGGGATACCACCAGATCGTGAAATATAGTTTGTAATTGATTTAATTTTAGGAACATCACTAATTTCCAAAGCCCTATATAGAATGGCACCAACCGAATTGAAAGAGGTAAAGTTACAATTACAAGAGTTATTGGACAAAGGTTTTATTAGGCCTAGCTTTTCACCGTGGGGTGCACCAGTATTATTTGTTCGAAAGAAGGATGGTACAATGAGATTGTGTATAGATTATCGAGAATTGAATAAGGTAACAATTAAGAATAAATATCCACTACCAAGGATTGATGACTTGTTTGATCAACTTCAGAGTGCAGCTATATTCTCGAAGATTGATTTACGATCTAGATACCATCAACTAAAGATAAAGGAAGACAACATTTAGTATGAGATATGATCATTATGAGTTTTTAGTGATGCCATTGGGGTTGACAAATGCCCCAGCAGCTTTTATGAATTTGATTAATCGGGTATTTAAGGACTTTCTTGATAAGTTTGTCATTGTATTTATTGATGATATTCTTATTTATTCTCGTACTAGAGAAGAATATGATGAACACTTGAGGATAGTCCTTCATGTTATAAAGGATAAGTAGTTATGTGCCAAATTTAAGAAATGTGAATTTTGGTTAGATAGAGTCCTATTTTTAGGACATGTAATATCAGGTGAGGGTATATCAGTTGATCCAAGTAAAGTAAAGGCTATTAATAATGACCTACCAACCCTTTAGAAGTTCGAAACTTTATGCATTGAGCTGGATATTATCGAATATTTGTGGAAGGATTTTCAATGATAGCTTCTTATTTAACGAAATTGATGAGAAAGAGTACGAAATTTGAATTGACAGATGCTTGTGGACAAAGTTTTCCGAAAATTGAAGGAAAAACTGACTTCAGCCCCTATCCTTTCAATTCCATCTAGTAATGGAAACTTTAGGGTTTATAGTGACGCTTCTCAACATGGTCTGGGATGTGTATTGATGCAAAATGGTAAAGTTATTGCATATGCATCTAGGAAACTCAAAGAATATAAAAAGAATTATTCTATACATGACTTGGAGCTTGTTGTCGTCGTATTTGCAATCAAAATATGGAGGCATTATTTGTATGGGGAATGGTGCAAGATTTATACTGATCACAAAAATTTGATCTATTTATTCACACAAAAGGAATTGAATATGAGACAAAGAAGGTGGCTAGAGTTGGTAATTGAATATGATTATGTTATCAATTATCACCCCGGTAAGGCTAATGTTGTAGTTGATGCATTGAGTAGAAAATAAATATTGGGGATTGCAACTATGACTATGACTAAAAAATCAAAGTTGGTGGACTTACAAAAAATGGATATTGAAATTGTATTACAAGGATCTGTGGAGGCTAAACTTGCAGCATTGACACTTTAGCCAACCTTATTGAATAGAATCTACCAAGGGCAACATAAGAATAACTATTGTTCCAAGGTAAAGAATGATATACATGATGGGAAAGTTTCAGACTTTCAGATTTCAAAAAATGGTATCTTACAGTTTAGGGGATGATTGTATGTACCTAATGTAGAAAATATCTGAGGTGATATTCTATCTGAAGCACACACGACCCTATATTCTATTCATCCGGGAGCTATTGAAATGTATAGAGATTTGAAGCTGCATTATTGGTGGCCGAACATGAAAGATGAGATAGCGGAATATGTGGGACAATGTTTAACGTATCAGTAGGTAAAAGCAAAACGTCAAAGGCTGGTAGGAACCTTACAACCGCTACCTATCCCATAGTGGAAATGGGAAAGAATCACAATGGACTTTGTCGTAAAATTACCAAAGACAACTAAATGATATGATAGTATTTGGGTTATTGTGGATAGGTTGACTAAATCAACTCATTTCATCCCAATTTGTTCTACTTATTCCATGGATTGATATGCGCAGCTTTATGTACAAGAAATTGTCAGACTTCACCACTATCTATTGTTTCAGACAGAGATTCTAAGTTTTTATCTCTCTTTTGGAAAAGCTTACATGAGGCTTTGGAAACAATGTTATTGTTTAGCACGACCTATCATCCTCAGACTGATGGACAATCACAAAGAACAATACAAATATTGGAAGATATGATGAGGGCTTGTGTATTAAATTTCCAAGGCCAATGGAGTAAATTTTTACCTTTGGTAAAGTTTGCATAAATAACTATTATCAGGCTTCAATTGGAATGGCTCCATATGAAGTATTATATTGTAGAAAATGTAGATCTCCAGTTTATATAATACATCATCTTGAAGAGTGAAGTGTAACCTTTCTCTTAAGTTTATGGGCTTCTTATTTGGTTTTAGGTATGATCTGATCTTTGAGGAATGAGATAATCAGCTAAATCTAAGTGGAGTATTCTCTACCTTCATTATCTCTTCTCTATTAGCGATGGAAGGCCGAATGAGGTGCTCAATTTGAACTACCTTTAGTAGTTTAGAAATATTACTACTGGTTAATTTAGATAGGCGTTAGCATTGGCATTTTCCAGGCGAGCGATTTGTTTGAGCTCGAGCTTTTCAAAGTAAGGGATGAAGCTCATGACTTGTTTGAGGTATACTATCATGCCTTTGTCCCTTACAGTGAAGTTTTCATTGAACTGGCTAACAACCAATTAGGAATCATTATTGATAAAAAGCCTCTTTACGTGCATCTCTTTTGCATCTGAGGCTAGCTAGAGTGCCTCGTACTTAGCCACATTGTTGGAGGCCTTGAATCCAGAACTTATGGGGTAATTAAGTTTATGGTCTTTCGGACTTATCAACACCACTCATGTCCTAGATCCAACGTCCCCAGAGAAGCCATCGACTAAGGGCTTAGCCCTTGATGGAGGGTTAGTGAACTCTACAATAAAGTCTACAAGGGCTTGGCCCTTGATGGAGGTCCTTGGCTTGTAGTAAATATCATATTCACTGTGCTCTACCATCCACTTCATAAATCTCCTAGAGGCATCACGCATTTGAAGAACTTGTTTAAGTGTAAAGCTTATTAACACATGGATACTATAGCCCTAGAAGTATGGCCTCAACTTCCTTGTAGTTGTGATGAGAGAAAGGGCGAGCTTCTCCATATCTAGGTAGGGAGCTTTTGATGATAGAAAGGGCTTTCTAACATAGTATATGGCCAATTAGTAGCTATTTTCTCCTCTTATGAGGACTAAGCTGATTGCCTCATCAGATAATGCCAAATAGAGTAATAAAGGTTCACCAACCTCTAGTTTGGAGAGATAGGGAGCCTACCCAAGTGTTGTTGTAGTCCTTGGAAAGCCTCTTTACACTCCCGGTCCATCGGGACCTCTTTCCTTCTTTGTTAACTTTAAATAAAGGAATACATCTATTAGTGGCCTTTAAAATGAACTAACTCAAGGCTGCCACTCACCCGGTAAGGTTCTCCACCTCTTTAGGCTTCGAGGAGATCTCATCTCTATTGGTGCCCTAATTTTTTGAGGGTTTGCTTCAATTTCCCTTTGATTGACCATGTACCTAAGAAAATGCTTAGAGATAACTCCAAATGTGCATTTAAGGAGATTTAATCTCATCATGTACTTTCATAAAATATGGAAAGTATCTCCTAGATCCTAGACTTGATCCTTAGCTTTAAGGCTCTTTACCAACATGTCATCTACGTAGACCTCCATTGATATGCCTAAAAGGTCGGCGAACATCTTATGAACAACCTTTCATAGGTGGCTTCAGCGTATTTTAACACGAATGGCATGACCATGTAGCAGTGGAGGCCTCTATCAGTGATGAATGAAGTATCATCATCATCTACATGATGTATGGGAATTTGGTTGTAGCTAGAATAGGCATCCATGAAATATAGTTTGTGTCTTGTAGTGGAGTCCAAGAGATGATCTATCATAGGGAGCGGAAAGCTATCCTCGAGCAGGCTCGGTTCAGGTTGGAAAAATCTAACTGCTTTGCTGACCCTTCTTCAAATTGTTCTACAAAGTGAGATGTCCTCAAGCATACAAATTCAAGATAACACTGTTAGGAGGTCTGCACAAGCCGTGCACATTGGAAATTACGGCATGATGTAAATCACCCACTAATGAAATTTTATTTACTTCCAAAGTCCATGCATTGCATAAATAAACATGCCTAGACTTAGGGGACTATTGTTACGCCTCACCATTGAAATTCAAAGTCAAATGGCCACGTAGCAATCCATGTAGGCAAAAAGTCAACAGAAAAGTCAAGTGGTCAAAATGCAACGAAGTTGTGCTGATTACCAAGGTACTGCCTCAATTAGCGAAGCACACACTTGTGATGAGACACTGCCTAAAGAAATGAAGAAAGAGCTGAAGTTGCCTGACTAGCTCGGAGGCTCTCAGTTCATCCGAAGCTCATAATCCGACATTTGAGTATCTTCTAGAAGTGGTTGACACTTGTAATATAGGATGTCAGGGTGTCAGCCTATTGTATAAGGCAGCTGACCCCTTATCAATGTATTAATTATATGAATAGACAATGATGTAAAGTTTCAACTAAGGAGATAAGACCACGTGGTTTTGATTCAACGGGCACCCCATCGGCCAAAATAGTATAAATAGATCCTCTTTGCAACTTAGAAGGGTTTGGAAAAAATTGGAGGGAGCAAGATCATTTTCTCATGTCTTGAACTCTCAAATATGGAATCAAGAAGAAATATTGACAAAATACTCTTACAAACATTTGTGTTTCCATTTTGTCATCTCGCATTATACACACTTGGTAGTGAAATATCTAAGTAGATGAACTCATAATTTACAACACTCTTTTGTTTTCTATTCTTCCACATATTCTAGTGAGATCTTTGGTTAGTAGTTTTGGTCCTCATTTGGTGATCATTGATAGCATGATCATCTTTGTTTCACTCGCCGGAGCTCGAACATCTTTGTCTATCACCATGAAGCACCTCCCGCATCTAAATCTGCATCCTTTCTCACCGTTTTCTCCTATAGAAACGCTCCAAAATTAGCTCGACGTAGCGAGAGTGAGCCCAACATCTGTTGGCTCATTTTTTGGGATCAACAGTAAAACTTATAAATCGTTTATAATTGGTGAAATTTCATTTTCATCGATGCATTTCAATGAACTCATAAATACTATTCACTTACTGTCCATTTATAAGTTCTTCTAAAATGGAGACTTAGTCTCAAAAGGGTTAAGTTGTGTGGGTTAAATGACTGACTTAAACATAGCAAGGGACAAGAACTTGAGGGCATTAAACTCGTGTAGTGCTTGAAGTTAGTGTTGAAATTCTAGACCCATGCATAAGACATTAATTTTAACAAAATCCGTAACTTAAAAAAAAATATGCTTCATGAATATAGGGAATGCCGAGTTAGTCTCTTCTAAAATAGAGTCAGCCCTATATTTTATAGAGTTAGAATAATACTTGTCTAAGTTGTCTATGCCATAGACCACTGAATTTGTTTAGCTGATCGAGGGTAAATAGTCATCACCCTATTTGGTGGAGCTTAAAATCACGGTTCTAATATGAGTAATTGTTAACATTTGATTTTAATCACATATTTTATGAATTCCACAATTTTTCAATTACATATTTCATCGACTTTTATCAAAATTTACTAAAAAACTGCTTCTAATCTCCACCAAACAAAGACTTAAGTCTATATTTGACCTTCATTTTTTTCTAAAACTAATTTTCAATTACACATTCTCGGGTTAAATCCACCCATGATCATCGTACTTTATATGTAATGTCATCATAACCACTCAAGTTGATTTTGATTTGTCATGGTCACTGTATTTTGGACAAAGTTACACGTACATAATAATTTGCCTAATGGATTATCGAATCGACGAGTGGCGGCCCTCAGTAAAAGATTAGGTAAATTATTAGGCACAAGTAGAACTTTCCCTGTATTTTATATTTGTGTCATAATGGCCACACAACTTCATATAACGTTTCAATCAAGCCATCCGGTTATTACCACAAGACGATGATGATGATGATGATGATAAACACACGCACTAAAAAATTCACACATAATTATTATCACAACAAAAATGAAAAATGAGAATCAGGAGCAAAAATAATTTTGTATTTGGGTTTGATTTATATTATATAATTTTTGAATTTGGATTAGTGGATTTTTCTTGCATTTTTTTTTAAACAATAAATTTTTTTCTTGATTTGGATTTGATTTATATTATATAATTTTTTTTTATTTGGGTTAGTGATTTTTTTTTTTGGTATATGAAAAAAAAATTTGTTTTTGCTTTCATATAATGTTTTTGTAGTATATGGAAGTGTACGTGTGATTGTTGTATATTTTGTGTGTCAGAAAAAAAAATTGTTTATGCTTTCATATAATCTTCTTATTTATTTTTTTAAGTTTTTGTATTAAGTACCATGTGTGTTTTTTTATTTTTGTTTCTGATTCTCATCTTTTTATTTTTTATTTTTTATTGTGGTAATTGTTGACCTCGAAAAATGGCTCAAACACGTGGCCAACAGAATAAGTCTTCAAGTCAGCGCTTACCTGCACATGTAGCACGGCGTCAGTCACCCGTAGCTTTTCCCCGAGGGGATGGTAGCGGCCACGAGCACTCCGACGGTCAAGTCAGTTTAGGCTCAACCGGAAATTTGCCGAAGGTGAAACACTCGCCGGGAAATGGTTGATATCAATGTGTAATAATAGGGTGCCAATATGTGAGAGAGAGAAAATGATACCAAGTTTACAAT
>CAIGRQ010071015.1:0-13161 GCA_903798375.1 Fraxinus sp. D2006-0159 | reverse complement strand
ACATTCTCCAAAAAATATTATTCATAACAATAATTTTCTCCCATTAATGGGAGACAAACAAGCACTTAAGACTTGTTATTAATTTCTTCTCTTGACCAGGCCATTTCCCTTCTTCCCCGTTGCGTTGGACGTGCTCTGAGTTTAATAGTTTATGCTATTCAGCCTATTTGTGTAGGATTGGCCCAAATTTGAAATCCTATTTCGGTCTGACGCTATTTTAAAGCGGTAGATTAAGCGAGATTTTGAAGTCGGTGAAGTGGTGCAATTTGTTTTGCTCGTACGCTCAGGGTTAAATACCGTCTCTCTTTCCCAAAATATGCGTCCTTTCCAACAATCTTTCACCGCTACATACACGCACAGAATTGTCTGAAAAGCGCCATACGGGCTGTAATTCATGTGTATATAGGCAATTGCATACGAATTGGCAATAGCTATTTCTCTCTATGGAGTTTGAAGCAATGGATAGCAGTGGTGAGTATACACGCACTTAGAATTGAGATTATTTTTTATTTATTAATTTGTTAATTAATTTTACGTCGGTTTATGTCTAATCATTGTATAGATGTGATTTTTTTAATAAAAGACTCAGGTTTCGTAATTAATTCTTCGACATATTGGAATTCCTGGAAATTAAACCTAGGGTTTATGATTTTTAAGTATTAGGGTTTTTAAGAATGAGTTGCTGCAATTCTACTAATTAACTCGAAAATAAAATATCTAGCCCTCTCGAATTCCATTTATTCTCGATGAGATTTTAGTTCGTGGAAACCACATTTATAAGTTGGTTTGTAATCGTGGATATTTGGAGATTGGATTTGAATGTATGAAGGAGGAGCTTAATCTTGGTTTATAGAGTATTGAGTAAATCGGGGCTTTCAGTTGCTGTAGGTAAGACATTTTTCCCCCCAAGGGCTTAGTCAGTTATTAAACGTTTGTATTATGCATGAAAGATTCCAATTTTTTTGTAATTTTTGAGTGCTTTACATTTTTAGAAAACTGGAGATTAATGTTTTTAATTACTACCAATTATTAGGGACTATGGGATTTTCTCGTTGTCTCCAGCGATCATATGTATGTCTAAATGAATAGAGGAAAGAGAAGATACTAAAGAGTGAAAAATGTTTTAAAAGGTGTAATAGGGTATTGAGGCCTTTTTCCTTCACAAGGCGAGGTGTAATCCTCACACTAAACCAAAAAATGTCAAATAATTATTAAAATCTAAAATAATCTCATAATGCATCATAAACAATCTCCAAAATTCATGATTTTAAGGTGTGCAAACAACAAAATTAAAAACTCTAAAGAAACTATTATTTTAGTTGGTGGGGATAGTGAACTATATATAAAAAACACAATTTTTAATGTTTTAGTGGACAGTGGGTTATTCTCAAAATGGCTTAATAAGAATTTTTATGCTTTGTGGCTCACAAGCCTTGAGGTGGTGCTGTGAGACATGTGCTCCACACAACTGAGACACGTGCCTTCAATAACTACCTCACAATCAGCACCTTGAGGCATTTTTTGCACTCTTCACTTTGAGGCGGGCCTTAAAAGCGGGTTTCAATTGGGCTTTTTAAACCATTAAGACATGTACTGAAAAGATTATTCTCATAAACCATTTTTTACAATTCACTCATCATTTTCACGGGTTTGCATTCTAAAATTTGATTTAGATGGTAGCCTAACTTCATTTTTTGGCAAGTGATGGAGGAACAGTGAAGAACAATATTTCCTTCTATCATCTATTCCAAATACTTAGTTATATTTTGGGCAAGAAAATGTAAGTATTTTTCCTTTCTTGATGATTTGTTATGCCCATGGATATATACCCTTTCCGTTGAAATAAGTGCAGGCACTGATGATGATCATCCACAGCCACAATATAATAGAGTTCCAGTGGGCGGTCGTGTAGCAGGTAATGGAAGATCTTTTGTAGGCTCAGCTCCATATCAAAGAACGCAGAGTGATATGGAGTCTGAAATCCATAACCTAGAGCAAATAGCATATGCTGCAGTCCTACGAGCTTTTAAAGCACAGTCTGATGCCCTTACATGGGTACGCGATGTTGCTGGCCTTATCTTTTACTGGATGTTTGAAAGCTGTTGATTTGGTTTTGATGCTTCATAACATGTTGTGGTCCTCAGGAGAAGGAAGGTCTAATAACAGAACTAAGGAAGGAGTTAAGGGTGTCAGATGACGAGCACAGAGATCTACTTACCAAGGTCAATGCAGATGATCTCATTCGTAGAATCAGGGAGTGGCGAGAAGCTGGTGGAACTCGTAATGTGGCCTTTAATGTCCCTCAGCATGTTAATGATCAACTACCCAGTCCTGCAGTTTCAGCATCTCGCAAGAAGCCGAAGACATCCCAATCAGGAAATTCATTTGGGATGCCATCTCAGTCATTACACCCTCAGCCTGCTACCACACATCCATTGTCTTCGGCTGGGAAATGGGGACCTTCTTTAGTAATGGGTGGCAGAAGGCCTAATTCCGTATGTTTGAATTATAAAAATATGAATGATATTTGTGATGCTATAAACTAACTTTTCCTTTTGACTTTCTATTATTTTCCAATTTTTCCTTAGGGCCAGCAAGTTGTGAACCCTTCAAAGCCCACGCAATATCAGATTAATAGCCTTGGGTCTTCTGGTGCGCCTTCTGCCAATGACCTCGCCGAAAGTACACATGATCCGTTAATTGGTAGGAGGGTGATGATGAGGTGGCCTGCGGACAATAACTTCTATGAGGCTGTCATAACTGAGTACAATCCTGTAGATGTATGTCCTTTTTGGTTTTCCTTAGTTTAAGGATCACTTTGACGTGGGTTTTGTGGGGTTCAATATGCCTCTTAAACTGGAGTAAAAAATTTGTGTATTTTATGTTGAATGTGTTGACATGGATGAGAAATACAAAGATGGGGAATGGATCCCATTAAAAATCTTTGCAAGAAAAAGGATACAACAAGGGTAGGGTAGGATTTCGAAAGAAATAATAAATGCATTGAGTTTGAGACTTGTTTCCTCTTTTATACCCTTTTGTGCTGTACGCTATGTAGAGAATCACAATTTCCTTCTTGTTTACCGTGAAACTAAACTTCCTTATGTTCTTTTTACATCATAAATGATGATCACTGTAGTTAATATTTTGATATTCTTGGCATGTTGTATGTTTCAGCTCATCCATGTTGGTATTTGCTATTATTAATTATATTTATATAAGAAGCTTTTGTTTTCATAATTTTCACACAATTCTTCCATCTGAGTTTACAATTCATTTTTTTGTGTGTTTTTTCACCAGTTGTAGCAATTGATGATTGTCTATCCACCTTGTAGGGTACATTTTTTAATTTCAAAAAGGGGAATTGGGGATGCAATATTATTCTGGATAAGTGGAGCATGTGCTGAAATTGACATTTGAAACATGTCAAAAATATATTTTAGGCAAAAGAATAAGAAATAGATTACAATTTTGACTTTCATTAATTTAATTTTTTTCCTTTCCATATTTATTAGATTTGTGTTATGATTAGGTATCTTTGCTTTTCTCTAGGATCCTATTTCCATTAGTAGATATTTGTAATGCTGGCAAGCTACTGACTTTTTGTTTGATTTTCTCGACTTTGAGCATATGACCATGGTGGTGATAAAATATATCGTGCATGTGTACAGAAACAGAAAAGAGAATCAAAAAATACAGGCTATATCCATTACCTACTGTGTGCTGCATGTATATACAAAAATACTCCGATTTGTAATTATAGTCTTTGAAATTTCCTTTTTTGTTGAATACAATAACAATCAACTATAAAAAAAAAAAAAAAAATACAACTGCAGGATAATATTTTATTCATAGTTATTAACTACTGTACATCTGTGTACAGATAGAGAAACATGCAAATAGGAAGGAAGAAAAGGAAAAGTATGCTAGAGGAAGAATATTTCAATAAAAAAGGAAGGAAAATACATAAGTAGAGTGGAAACTTGAATGTTTTGTTTGGTAAAAATTTCTTGGTAGTTCTATGTGATTCTGATGGATTTAAAAGTTAAAAACTTAACCTTTTAAGTTAGAACATGAGCATCAGCTGAACATATTAAACCGGAGCCGGTTCAAATTTGTTTTGTTTTCTGGGTAAGTGGTTCATTTAATATAAGAACCAAATGTCTCATAGGCTGGTTCAGCAGTTGAACTGGTCGTCTGTCAGGTTTTAATTAAATGATGAATAGGACAAGTTGTTTTGAATTTTGTGGATGGTAGACTATTGATTTATTGATATTGAGTGATGTTGAATTAAAGGATGTGTTATCCTTCCCTTGACCCTTTTCTATTCCCTGTTCCACATCAATAATGCTTACATCGAAGGATTCCATTGACCCATTTTTATGGGGGACTATGATGAAGTAATCTGAAATTTCACAGATTCAGTTCCTTTTTTTTTTCCCCCCTAATTTTATGTTTTTTCAGGGTCGCTATTCTTTAGTATATGATAGCAATACACTGAATGCAACCTTGGAGTGGGTGAATCTCAAAGAGGTATCTTATATTGTTTCTATTCTTCTTAAAAGTTTCTTGCCCATTAATTTGAAGTTACTGTTGTGGTTCATCAACTCTTCTAAATGCATTTAAGAGTTCATTTTGGATTCCTGGCTTTTGGGGGCTTGGACAGGGATATGGGACATGCATTCAATATTTTGATTTAATCATAAACTCAGAAAGAACATTAGATATGTTTGATTGGTTTTGTAAGTTATAAAAGTGGAATGTCCATTTTGAATAGCCCATCTTACTTTTTATGCCGTTTCGTGTAACAAAAATAATAATAATAATAATTGTTAGAAATGTTAATATTTTTCCATGTACATCTATTCCAAAAATTTAGAAGTTTGTTCAATAAACTGACGTTTGGACACTTGCTTACTCTCAAAACCCGTACTCCAGTCCCAAAAACATAGCCTGAGGACAGCCAACCATGTTGACTACTACACTCTTTAGAGCTCATTTCTTATTGTCAATTTTTCTTGCTGGTTCTCTTTTTGGGCCTAAGCCCGCAATGTTTTTATATCCTATTCAAAATATTAAATTTAGTTTTGGCTCCTAGTTTGCAATAAATGCACAAATGTATTTTTGTTTACAACATATTCTGTTGAAGGATGGGTTCTTAGATTTATCCGCCATAAAGAGCGATAAAATTTGCGGGAAGTAACTTTTGTCCAATTTCTTAAAGCTATTAGTTATGTTTCCAATAAACCGATGTTACTCCTAAGAAACCCTTTGTAAGATTTGTTTTCAGATGGCAATATATTATCATTATATATGCTCAATGAACTTTTGATGTAGTGTATTGCTATGCATGAACCAAACATCATGATTTGATATTGTGCTTTCCAAGTGATGGTAAAGTCAACTCAAGTTACTGTTAATCTGGATCAAATCAATGCACAGATGAAACAAACAGATTTTGACGATAACAAGCACATAAATTGTCTCTGAAAAGGTTTATTGAGTTTAATGTTTACACATGTTTATGCAATAATTTTAATAATGGTTGGACGAGAAAAAGGACAATTGAAATTATAGCAGTCTAGGTATTTGAATGGTTCAAAAAATTCACGTGTTCTCTTACTGCTTCCCTTTATAGTTCTGGACATATTCTTATCTTGTATAAACTCAACTTAAAATATTATGTTAAGTATTTGAGAAGAATAGCTTTTAAAAAATCTAAAAAAAAAAAAACTAGTTTTTGAAAGGGAGAGAGAGAAAGAGAGAAATGGCGTTTCTTTGCAATTTTGCTACAAACAGCCTGTTAAATGTTACAATCCTAATTCTTATTAAGTCCTTTCATG
This sequence comes from Fraxinus sp. D2006-0159, assembly GCA_903798375.1. Taxonomy (NCBI): domain Eukaryota; kingdom Viridiplantae; phylum Streptophyta; class Magnoliopsida; order Lamiales; family Oleaceae; genus Fraxinus; species Fraxinus sp. D2006-0159. The sequence continues at coordinate 7,318 of CAIGRQ010071015.1, read as the reverse complement.
GAATTTGTTGTTGTTTCATGGACAGTGCTTCATTCAAAGAATGGGTGATATTTGGCTTTCACTATCCAAAGACTTGTGTGCTTTTGAGTTAGTTTAGTATGTTTATTTTGTTCAAGGTAGTTTACTCATTGAAATGTTTGATTGTTGTGTTCTGAAACTGTGCCTACCATTTTGTTTCCGTAAAAGTCAAAATAGTATCTGACCAACTCATCGACTGGGTCGAGCTATATGAGTACTAAACTTGAGCACCTCGACCATTGGGTTAAACTGGTTTACTTGATTGCGCCTTCATGGGGAAAAACAGTGGAAATAAATGTAACTCACTTTTAATTAGGTTAAATTGGACAGAACCTGCAATTAATTTGTTTAAATAATAAAAAATAAAAGATGGTCAGTTTTCTCTTTTGCTGCTAACAGAGTTATTTTTTGAAATTTCCCTCGCCCCTTCATGAGGAAAAATAGTGGAAATAAATGTAAGTCACTTTTAATAAGGTTAAATTGGACATTGCAAGCACATTTTACTCGATGAAAGATACTGGAACTTCATTACAAATGATATTTTAATACTGTACGATGATTCAGATTCCTCCTGAGGATATCAGATGGGTGGGTGATGATCCTGTAATATCTCGATTAGGTGAGACAGGTGCACAAGGCACTGTAGTTACCGTTCCAAGCACTGGAAGAGTGGGAGGTCTCTCGGGGAACCAATTTGCAACTAAAACCCAGCCATCGCAAAACAGCATTATGGAGGAGGATGAAGGAAAATTTGAAATGCTAAACACAGAGACATTGATAAAGAAGGTGTTTAATGTGTATCTTCTGTAAAATCTTGTTGCTCTGTGAGTTTATTTTGTCTTACTCTTTTCCTTGGCAGGTGGAGAAGGTGCTTGATGCAAATCATCCGGATGAACTTGAGATTGAAACAGCTAAGAAAATGCTCAAAGTTAATACTGACTGAGTCTTTAAAAATCTATTTTTGTTAGTAGCTGTTGGTCTAATTACAGCTATTGGTGATGCAGGAACATGAACGATCATTGATCAAGGTGATTGGAAAACTTGCGGAGGTGTGCGATAGTGGTAATGAAGACAGTGCTCTCTCTCTCTCTCTCTCTCTCTCTCTCTCTCTCTCTCTCTCTCTGTGTGCCACTCGCGCTACTGCTGAAGTTTAATGAAGTACACTTTTCCATAGTGGAGAAAAAACACGTGTTGGCTTATTTGTAATGTACATTTTTCACCCCATGTGCAACTGAAACCAAGATAGAACAGAAATTTTAGTATGTTTAGACTACAATTACTACTTGGAAGTAGTAAAACTAATGGCAGCATGCAAGTTCTCTGTGCATTGACGAAAGATTTAGATGAATTTAATATCTTTAAACCCCTGAATTCTGTGTTTGGAGGAATCTGTGTTTTTATTGTTATGGGTTTTATGTTTTTCGTTGATAGCTTTACCGATGTCACCAGTAAAATAGTATGGCAATGGCATTGTCTTTAATTACTTGCAAAATCTATTCTCGTCTAATTTCAATATTTTGATTATATTATATTTGCACGTACCAGATGGAGAGCATCCTTCCTAGACTGGAGGGGGTACTGAGTAAATTACTGCTGTTAACACCTTAAGCATGCCGTTAAAGGAATGACCAGAGGATAAAGAGTTTACAGATGATTTTCATGATGTTTAGTTGGAGAAAGACAAGGTTTAAGAGTAGAACCGAAGAAGCTTGTATGTTATTAATTTATTATCCAACATGTAGAAGACAAGGTTTAAGAGTAGAACCGAAGAAGCTTGTATGTTGTTAATTTATTATCCAACATGTAGAAAATTGTAGGCTGTGACGTGCTGTTTATTGGCTTTTTTATGTATTTCTATTCTGAGCGTCCAAATAAAGGTAGATATTTTGTGCTCGTGTTCAACCGAGCTGAATTCCATATATGTTTGTAGCAAACTGATAATAGGAGATCTGTGTATTCTTACAGATTGAACAGATGGGCCTAATACACGAGCTTGCATTTTCAAGCGACTAGAACACAAGAATCCTAGCTAGGGAACTGATATTGTAAGAAGAGACGATGAAAAAATCTTGGAAATAGAGAAGCAGAAACCTGGCAACCCATATGGCACAATAATTAAAAATAATAGAAAATAAAAATACTGTTCAGATCCTTGCAGTTTCAGAAACATTTATATCATCCGTGGTGGTGGTGGTGGTGGTTGTGGTTTGTAGACCTCATAATGGAGTAATGAACTCCACGATGAGATTTAACATCTGTAAATCGTAAGCTGGTCCTTCCATTTGAAAATGACTTGCTCCTTCAATTAGTTGGGTTTCAGTGCGACCGTTGGCCGTTTTCAGCTTGTTCTCCAGCTGCTTGACACTAGTGAAACCATCTTTGGTACCCATTATGAAGAGTTTGGGTTTTGTAGAATCTAATATGGCTTTATGGTGCCTCCCGAAAAGAATTGAGGCCATTAAACCAAAAGGGTAACCGATGCTAACATAACCAACAACTTCTTCTACCTTATCAACTGCAGAACCAGCAATTGGTGCACCTTTGAAGCAAGGAGAGCACAAAATGAACTTCAGATGCAAAACCAACACAACGATATAAATCAAACTGCATGGTTTATCATATGATGGCTAGTACTTTGATAATACAGAGAACAATGACATGACTGCATTTAGCCAGTAATAAGATTGTTTGCATGTTTCATTTTCCTTTTTCTGGTGGGCTGTTTTCATTGTGCCACTATATCCCTGACAAATGTGACAACATAGTGGAATTGAATTGGAGGAAAACAAAGTTAAAGTTTAATAGTTGAAGGCAATCTTTATCATAAAATAACAGTTCTTCCAAAGCACAAGAGTAATGCTTGCTTCAGGCAGAAGTTAAGATGAAGCAAAACAAAGATATACTCTAGACAGCCCTTGTTAGCTGCAAAGCACCACATCAAACTGAAGGTGTCACTCACAGATGTAACTGATATAAAGATCAAAGACAAATGTTAATGTGATTTACTTTGCAGAAACCAACCAATCAATTGCATTGACAACAATTCAGCATAGAGCATGAAATATTTCTTCCAAATGAATGTTAATGAGATTTACTTTGCAGAAACCAACCAATCAATTGCATTGACAACAATTCAGCATAGAGCGTGAAATATTTCTTCCAAATGGAGATTTGAGAACTTAATTATCCAAGTCAGCAGGCAATTACGATGCTGTATTATCCAAAATCCTCATAAAATTAGACAAGAAACTTTAAAGATTTAAATGCAATATCTCCAGTCCACAACTTTCAAAGAGGTAACCCAAAGTTTTTCTGCCTCTTTGGTGAAATAATGATTAATGACTCAATCAAGTAGCTAAAATAAAACTCCATTACTAAATAACAAAATGTCACTCTTACTTAATTTCAAAGTTTACTGGAGACACCTTAGATTAGCAATACAGGTCATTACTAAGAAAATAGGTTGAATCCTTTTCAGCAATATAATTACAAGGTTTTAATGTGTGCAGTTAAAATCAATTATCACTGATATTAGAAACTACTACTAGACTTTATATTATGTGGTAAAATTGGTAAATGAACTCCATAGCATGTTGATGACTAGAAAACAAAAAAACTTTAACGAAAATCTGTAAAATTCTTCAACTAGTATTACTACTGACTTGTTTTCAATGCCTCGATCAACTTGATGTGTGCATGATGATAATTTTCTCCAACCTTGAATAATCATAAGACCGCTCTCCTATCCTCTCCCTACTTTAGAAGTTTTTCCAAGTAAACAAATTCATGTACATATCAATTATGGCCTTGTGTATTCAATAATTCTGCCAAAAGCAAAGGATTTTGGGAGTGTTACAATTTGGTCTTGTTATCACCCAAAAAGAGTAGAATGGGTTATAGTATTACAGAAAACCACCCATTACTATGCTTGAAGGTACTATAATTGCAATATTGTAACATATTTGTTTTGTAGCATTATGGTATGTCACTACAGAAAGGGTTTATAACCTAACCATTGATATTTCAATGTTATAACTCAGTGTAGCAAGAGACAACATTGAAAAGGCAATTTGAAAGCAAAAAACCCAATATTAACAGCATTCAGTCATAAGCAGTTCCAACTTTATAACCTTTAAAATGTCAAGAAGCTTCCAGAATGCACTTTCTAAAGCAGGTTTGAGCTCAACAAGAGGAGCCAAGAGAATGGAATATCAGAAGGGTTGCATATTTATAAGGCACCACATTCCAATCGACCATGAACTTCTATAATGCCAAGCAACAATTATTCTACCCAATTAACACATTACCTTTTGATGCAAAACTAATATTATATTACCTATTAACATAGTAATGGATAGTTTATTATTGCTATAATGAAGTCCCCTTTAACTCTTTTGGGACAGACAGGAGATCAGATACTGAACTCTCAAGACTGTCCATGAGTTTTACGGGTATAATCACAAGGCCACAAGTAATCATAGCCTAGCGATAAGGCAGCAACAGCCTTGGTTAATTTTTCAGGCAGCTTCCTCTATTTTCTTCCCAATTTTGAACCGCAATTTCTCATTCATTTGAAATTGGTTTTGAGATTCCAAATATACCACGACGATCTACCCGACGAGTAGAACAAGTTGATGTGTTTACATTTGAAATTTGACCATTGAATCAGGTCCGAATATTTGAACGAAGTTTACACGAAAGTAATTTTTTTTTTCAAGTTTTTGGTTTTGACAGTCAACCAAATTCTCAATCTTCTAAACCAATTTTCAACAATCTCCCACATGAATGGAAATTCGAACATGCATATGCAATGCGAAATTATGATGCAATTTAGAAAGAGCGGAAAAACACTACATCGGGTAAGGTAGCTTCCAGTTTTGAACCTCTCTTAGTGAAATACTATCGGACTTACTTAGCTAATTGATGAATGTGATGTCTTGAACCATTCTGTCATTAGTGTAAGGCAAGACAACAATACTCACACAGATATCTTCCCTAATCCGTCCATAGTTCTCATGACTTGGTTCATTGGCTCTGAACCACCCTTAGGTTTCACAAGTGTTTAGAAAATTGTAGACTCGAACAATTCTTAGTGAAGCGGCCCCACTTCACACCTACATAAGTGACCTCCTATTGAAAGTATTCTGTCTTACTCCACTTGACTTAATCAAGATATATGAATCATTAAAAGAGTATCTTAACTTCTAATCATTCTACAGAAAGCACTTATCATAGGAATGAGTTACGAAATAATTTTCCGAGTTTTCGTTGAATTTTTATAACTTAGTTGTCCCTTTGAATCAAGATCTTGGGATCTTCAGTCAACAAGGTAGGGTTACCATTAATAAGATCCTTACGTAGTAGGTTTTATTTACATTCCTTTCGATAGACAACATATTTGATCTCTAGGCAAACCTTTCGTAATTGGATCCGCAGATGATGCCATTTGAGATAAATTGCTTAATGGTATTGTGTCTACGACGTATATATCTAGACTTATCATTATACATGCTGCTTCTAACCCTTTCAATAGCCGATTGACTATCACAATGTATACTAATCACAGGTATCGGCTTAGGCCAACATGGAATATCTTCTAGAAAGCTACGAAGTCATTCTGTTTCTTCTCCAACTTTGTCCAAAACAATAAACTCTAATTCCTTTGTTGATCGAGCTATACACGTTTGCTTTGTAGATTTCCATGATACAGCAGCTCTACCAATAGTATATACATAACCACTAATAGACTTGGAATTCTTCATGTCGGATATCCAATTCGCATCACAATATCCTTCCAATACCGAATGATATTTTGAGAAATGTAATTCATAGGTTAAGGTATATTTCAAATACTTAAGAACCCTTGTTAAAGCCTTCCAATGATTATAGCTTGGATTACTTGTGAATCTACTAAATTTATTCACGGCATATGCTATATCCGGTCGAGTGTTCATAATATACATTAGACTGCCTATAACCTATGAATACTTTAGTTGTGACACACATTCACCCGTATTTTTTACTAAGTATAAACTTAGGTCAATAGAGGTTTTCGCAGGACCTTCCTCAAGTATATTATACTTCTTCAGTACACTCTCAATGTAATNTCATAACATACATTAGACTGCCTATAACCTATGAATACTTTAGTTGTGACACACATTCACCCGTATTTTTTACTAAGTATAAACTTAGGTCAATAGAGGTTTTCGCAGGACCTTCCTCAAGTATATTATACTTCTTCAGTACACTCTCAATGTGATGAGACTGGGAAAGTACGATTTCTTTAAGTGTTTTTGAGATCTTAATCCGTAGTATCACATTAACACCACCCATATCTTTCATATTAAAATGCTTCGTTAGCATTCTCTTGGTGTTTAGCAACATTTCATGATTATTGCTCATTATCAACATGTCGTCTACATAAAGACTACAATCATATAGGCATTTGGTGTATGTTTTACATATACACACCTGTCACACTCGTTGATTTTGAATTCGTTTAACATTGTTTTGTCAAACTTCTGGTGTCATTGTTTAGGAGCTTGTTTCAATCCATCTAATGACTTAACAAGTTTACAAACCTTGTGTTTGTGATTAGGAGGGACAAACCCTTCGGGTTGTTCCACGTATATCTCCTCTTCTAGCTCACCATTCAGAAATGTCGTTTTCACATCCATTTGATGAATTTCAAGGTCGTGTATTGCTGCAATCGCAATTAATAACTTTATCGAAGTGATTTTAGTCAAATGTGAGTAGGTATCAAAGAAGTCAAATCCTTCTTTTTGCCTATATCCTTTGGCAACCAATCTAGCATTATATTTATCAATGGATCATCCGGTTTAAGTTTCTTCTTAAAAATCCATTTACACCCTAAATGCTTATTTCCGAAAGGTAAATCAACCAACTCCCAAGTATGGTTTTGCATTATCGAATCTATCTCACTATTGATAGCTTCTTTCCAATCCGGTGCTTCCGGTGTAGACATGGCTTCATCGAAAGTCTTTGGATCATTTTCTACCATATAGGTTAGAAAATCTGGGCAAAACGAAGTTGATATTCTTGCATTTTACTGCGTCTTGGTTCTTCATTTCTAATACATTTGTAGTCTCATAAGTTCTTTTATTTGAACTTACATTTTCTTTTTCCTTACAAGGAAATACATTCTCAATGAATGACGCAAATTTTGATTCAATTATGGTTCCCTCATGTACATCTTGAATTTTGAATGTGTACAAGGAATCTGTAACGACCCGGGTCCCACTTAACGGACTATCCCGGCCGTTAGATCGACGACGTA
>CAIGRQ010070989.1:0-12769 GCA_903798375.1 Fraxinus sp. D2006-0159 | reverse complement strand
TAAATCATATAGTTGGTAAATATTAATATCTACTTTTTGATATTTGTATGAATTTATTTAATTAATGTTATTCGACATCTAGTTATTTTTATATTTTTGAATTTGGCTATATTAATTTGTATACGTTACAAATGAAATGTCATTAGTTATATTTATGTAGTGTTGCTGTAAATGTTAAAAAATTTAATTAGGGTACGGAATCGAACCCGAACGGTTCCATAATTATATTTGGACCCGACATTTCCATTTATTAAATACTCGAAAATTTTGGAACCTAATCGAACTGACCCACGGAGAGCCCTACTTCTATTCACTTCCATCTAAACCAACACCAATAATGGGCTGTATTGGATTAAGTTACATTACATCCCTCTCTCAATTAGGGTTTTCAAACATTTTGGCTGAAGATGGCTCCATAGTGGGCATTGAAAATTTAGACTCGTGAATACTTGTATGTGCTAGTGTAGTGGCGTAGCGCAACGAATAAGATAATGACAAATCGGTAAGGACACCCTTTATTTACCAGAATGCTTGTTCAAATTGATAATATGAATTGGAATAACAATCCAAAACTATGATGTTTAATTAATCGCTAAAAAAACCGAGTTTTGATACCTATGGAATTGGAACTTGAAACAAGAAATTAGAAAAGGAAATAAGCAAAATTAATAAAATGGAAAGGAAATAAATTGACCGTTTTGATCTAGAACTAACAATCAATATCTTTAATTTAGTAGCAATGGTTTAAGTCCATTCATCCGGCCCTTTATCTTTAATTTAGTAGCAATAGTTTAAATCCACTCATTCGGCCCTTTAATTGATTCAGCCCCTGTTTGGTATAGATTAAAATCAGATTTTTAGTGGATTTTGCTAAAAGTTGATAAAATGTGTTGTTGAAAATTGTGGGTCCCATAAACTGTGTAGTTAAAATTAATTGTTGACTTTGACTTGAGATTTTAATTGAAACCAAACAGGGGCTCAATCCTGTGAGCAATGATTTGCCAAAAATAGCATTCAATTTAGATATGGATCCCTTAATTGGCTCTTGTAGACTTTGGGTGTTCCCGCCTAGCAAAAAATTCTTGTTCTACTCTGCCTATTGCATCATTTCTCTGTGTTGAAGAAAATTCGCCTTGGAATCCAAGTTGCTATCGTCGCGCAATGAGCTATCCCTGCAATAAGGCACAAGACACTCTATATTACAGACCTTGAAGTTTTCATATGACTTAGGTATAGTTTGAGACGATATGCTTCCAGGTTGATCCTTTCTCTACTAACACCAATCTGAATTTTATGTTGCTAACTTACCCCAATCATGCGCCAACGAGTGATCGTTTCTTAACATGGCCCAAATGAAACCTCAATTCAAACTCAACATGCTACCCTCTCTCATCCTTGTAGCATTTCGGTCTACTTCAATTTTTGTTCGAGAAACCTGTGTTAATAAGATTTTGTTTGATACCTATTTTTCTTAAAAAATGCATTTTCTCTCTCTTATTTTCAACTACACATTCCTCAATAAAATAATATATACGCAAATCTAATTTTTTTCCTTATTTTTTAACCACACACTCTCCATCAATCTACTATTTCAAAATGCATTCTTACTATAAAATGGGAAACAAACATGCTCTAAATAACATTTTCCTTAGTGCTAGTGCGAGTAGGGGATGTCAACAAAGCGAGAAATCCCCACTTAACTGGGTATAGGGCGTGGACAAGGCTAACAAATTAGTCGTATTGGGGATGTGTTAGGACCATGCTAGTATCCATGGTCCCCACCCCGTTTATTGTTTTTTAAAAAAATTAAAAAATCATCAATTCAAACAGTGCATCGTATTCATATTAAAGCACTATATTCATGAATTAAAAATAAAAAATAAATAGGGGATTAACTTGAGATTGGGGTCATCCCTACCTCGTTTATTACTAGCTTAAGCGGGGAGGGGATGGGATGGGAAATGGTGTCCCCACACTGAACTCACCCCGTTGTCATTCCTTAAGTGTACTCATACTTGGTAATAAAATCACTTTANTTAACTTGAGATTGGGGCCACCCTACCTCGTTTATTACTAGCTTAAGCGGGGAGGGGATGGGATGGGAAATGATGTCCCCGCAAGGAAATGGTGTCCCCACACTGAACTCACCCCGTTGTCATTCCTTAAGTGTTAAGACTCCCACTCATACTTGGTAATAAAATCACTTTATTTACCACCAAAAATGAAGTATTCAAATGTCCATCACATATGCTGACCTAATAGAGAATTTAATAAGCAGCAGATTATCTACCACAACTTACTTATTTTTTTAACCAAGCTAATTTGTAAGTTTTGCGTTGTCATTCAGTGGAGAACTTTTGCACCATGGTGCAACTCTTTGGAGATGGTATTATCTAAATTCTCTGTGTTGAACGGCACATCTTCCTTCTACGTTACAAGTGGTTGGAAAATGGTGTTGCGTTACGTGTTGGCGTCATTACTTTTAGGGGTGAGTCATGAGCGACACACCAATGAGCTGTTTAACTTCACCCCAACTCATTCTTACAGTGAGACCTCATCTTTCCCAACATCAAATAATGATGCTCCTTCATATTCTTCCCTTTCCACTTTGTCAACAAATAATTCCCTCTTAGAACAAACCTATTCGAGCTCTCTACCGGAAAAGTAGCGAGGTTCACCCTTGTGCATCCCTTCTTACCGAAGTCGTGGCTGAGCCATTGTTATTACAATAGAAGTAGGCATGCGACTGCTCCCATCGCCTCCAATGGTTGTCGGTTGTCCTATTGCTTGTCGGATGATTTGCTTCTCAAGTTGTATGGTCCTTTGGTGCAACTTTGAAATAGAAAGAGGTGTGAGCATGTTTAACACTTGTAGTTCAGATTTCAGCGTCCAATGTACCTTGACACTACATGTTATTTAAACTCTTTAATATTGTTAATGCCAATAGTTGGAAAACTTTGACGAATATATGTCAACGGATTGCACCATATGCCTTAAGTTGTGTGTAGTTGTCATTGAAATGAAGGCATTTTTGAGGTGTTTCTTCATCTTTGTCCATGATTCAATCTTGGTTCATAGCTCCATGCGTGGCTTTGGCCTACAACCATCAAGTCGGCACCCGTCCTCACTTGTCTTTAAAAACAAGTCTCTATCAAAGACGCCCTACGTTTGTTTGCAACGTCTTTAGATGAAGAATCTCCTCCACGTAATGTAGCTAGTCAAGGGAGTCATTGGCAGCTAGGCTATCTTGAAAATTTGGTAGGTCCAATTTCTACCAACTCATTTTCATCATTGTGAGCGACACTAACCCATTGTTCTTAATTATGTTTGGCAAACGAATTTTCTTCTCTCTTTAAGATGAAGAATTCCTCCATGGAGTGTAGCTAGTCAAGGAAGTCAAAGTCATGGGCGTTTAAGCTAGCATGAAACTTCGGTAGGTCTAATTTTAGCCTCACTAGCATCGTCTTTCATCATTGTGATGATGCCAACCTACCATCCTTTATAGCATTTGGCAAACATGTTTTTGTCCACTTCAATTTCACTATCCATGCTTAGGTCAGAAGGTAATTTGCCTAAACCCCTAGTGTTGAGCCCATCTTGTCTCACGGTTGTGCCATCCACGATGCATCTAGCATTCTAATTACCGTGTGCAAGCCCATTTGGTGCGAACCCCACCCTGTGCTTCGTGCTCACAAAGCCTACCCAACATGCCCAATATATCTAATGTTAGGCGGGTTGCATGAAAACAATTTGTGACACATGTTGAAATCATACTCTTGTAAAAAGTAGGAATAAAAAATGCAAGGAAACAATATATAAAAAATTATTAATTTATTTTGGTAAATTCGATGTGTAACTTTACCGAACTTTCATATTAATGAAATGATGAAAATACCATAATCATCTAATCTAAATAAAGTTTCAAAGGATACACGATGTTATTTTAAAAAAATTATTCATAATGAACAAAAACTCGAAACTAAAAAGTTCCACAAGTTGTTGAATTAAATTTTCTTTAAATACATCATCGATATCAATATCTATAACACACAACCATCCTCTGTGCGCAAAATGGCCTCCATTTTTTGGTTGGAGCATGTAATTAATCCCCCGTTTGACAACTATTATTTGGGGAAAAAATGTTTTTAATAGTGATTTTTAAGAGAAAATGTGGTTAAAAAGTAGGTAAAAATTTTAGGTTTCGTGCATAATATTTTATTATGTGATCGTGTGATTGAAAATGAGTGTGTAGAAAAAAAGTTCTCAAATAATGGTTGTCAAACAGGAGCTAAGTTTTTCTTTGGTTAAAGCTTTAGAATGTTTTGATCCAAAATTTCCTAAAAGTTTCCCTAAGGTTTCCAAATTTCAACAGGAAACAATATTTGTAGTTTCCAAAATGTTAGGGTCTGTTCTCTTTGTTGTTTTAAGGCCATTTTCAGTTTTCAATTTTCGAAAACAATGAAAACTTTTCATTTACCTATTTTCAGAAACGAATGTCCAAAAACGAGTTTAAAATTTACAAAAAAAACGGAGAACGTCAAAAAAGTCTTTTTGACTGTTTTCAGTTAAAACCAAACCAAAACTTCATTTTTTTTAATTTTTTTTTTTTGAAAACAATTTTTTAAAATGACAAGAAGAATGTGTTTTCGGCGATCTAAAATTCAAAACACAAAACCCAAAATAAATTCAAAACTAAAAACTAAAAATTGAAAATTGAAACACAAAGAGAACAACTCGATATCAATATCTATAACACACAAGCATCCTCTGTGCGCAAAATGGCCTCCATTTTTTGGTTGGAGCATGTAATTAATCCCCCGTTTGACAACTATTATTTGGGAAAAAAAATGTTTTTAATAGTGATTTTTAAGAGAAAATGTGGTTAAAAAGTAGGTAAAAATTTTAGGTTTCGTGCAGAATATTTTATTATGTGATCGTGTGATTGAAAATGAGTGTGTAGAAAAAAAGTTCTCAAACAATGGTTGTCAAACAGGAGCTAAGTTTTTCTTTTGTTAAAGCTTTAGAATGTTTTGATCCAAAATTTCCTAAAAGTTTCCCTAAGGTTTCCAAATTTCAACAGGAAACAATATTTGTAGTTTCCAAAATGTTAGGGTCTGTTCTCTTTGTTGTTTTAAAGCCATTTTCAGTTTTCAATTTTCGAAAACAGTGAAAACTTTTCATTTACCTATTTTCAGAAACGAATGTCCAAAAACGAGTTTAAAATTTACAAAGAAAACGGAGAACGTCAAAAAAGTCGTTTTGACTGTTTTCAGTTAAAACCAAACCAAAACTTCATTTTTTTTACTTTTTTTTTTTTTGAAAACAATTTTTTAAAATGACAAGAAGAATGCGTTTTCGGCGATCTAAAATTCAAAACACAAAACCCAAAATAAATTCAAAACTAAAAACTAAAAATTAAAAACTGAAACACAAAGAGAACAACCCCTAAGAGTTTCAATTCTTGAAACGTGTCCAAAACGGAAGCTCTAGAGTTTTTTGTGCCATCCTAACTTGGGCCATTAGCATGAACATTTGTTGCGCTAAATGAGTTCTGATATGTTAGGATGTGGAACTTGAATCAAGAAGTTAATAAACGAATTAAGCAAGATTTATGAAGTGGAAAGATAAAAAGAAAGCTAGAAAGAAATAAAGCTATCATCTTTGATCCCGCACTAATTGTCAGCATCTTTAATTTAACAGTGTTCATCCAGACCTTTAATTGATTCAATTTAGTACGAATGAATCACCAATTTATTTATTTCACCAACAGCAACATTCAATTTAACAAAGGATTCCTTCATTGCTCTTGTTGATTTTGGGTGTTTCCACCTATTTAATTCTCGTTCTGCTTTGCTGATCGTATCATGTAGACTTGGGTTTTGAGGTTTAGAAGGATTAATTAGTGAGTTGCTGGTGAATTAGAACAGTAGATCCTTGATTTTGGAGGGTAATGTTGTAGAGTGGGAATAGGCTATTGTTTTCACCCAAAGAATATGGGAAAACCCCCATATCAGAACATGGTCACTAATATTGACAGGTTCTGTTGGTGGAAAGGTGCTGACGCTGCTTTCCAAATGCACCCTCCCCCCTTCCGGCATATAGGAATTTGTTCTTTGCTTTCAAATGAACTGTGAGAAGAGCATTGAGATGCAGTTAAACACTCAGGTGGAATTTTAGAAGTTCTATAAAGTTTGTTTGTTTTTCCAGGAACTGCTGAGAAGAGGAGAAACTGCTACCTGAGCTATTCAGTTTGTTTCTGCATTTCTTGATCTGTAATATATCTCGACTCTCAATCTTGAAGGAACGACCTTGGTCATTTTGCGTAGTATATGAAGATTGAAGGTGTAGAGCATTTCTTCTATTTCAGTATAGATGTACATTCAAATCAAGTAGGTGAAAGGTTATCTGAATTGATCAGCTTAAACGTGAGTTAACATCCAGTGATGGTGTAATCATTTTTCAATATAGATATTTCTCCAGTTCTTATATAATGTTGCTCCTTGCAGAGAAAAGCTGTTTTTCTCATCCCTGTACTTAAGCCTCTGTAGTTGGATTACTTATTTTGGATGACTGAAGCAGTAGTTGCACCACTTTCAACTTCGTCTGATAATTATTTATCTTCATATCTTTTGTCCAGCAAATGTGAATTAGCCAAGAAATTAAGGAACTTATCTTAAATTTTTAGAACACCACAAAGAACTTATTTTTCATGTTTGTAGGAAATGTTATCAGATCAGTTTCAAAATAGAGGCATGGAAAGGGGGAAATGTTATGGGAATTGTGTGGTTAAAAATTCCATACAATGTTAAAAGGCCAACTTTAGATATCAGTTATTAGACTTTCATGTGTTCTGCATTGAGTGTTGCATTTAACTAATATGAGAAACGTGCATGGAAGAGAAATTTGTGTTCAGAAAAAAGTGGGAAAACTAAAAAGTAGAAGAATTATGATAAGTATACATTCCATGAGTTACATTTTGTCTTACATTGTGTGGAAATTCAAAAAGTATTGGACATTAAAGTATGTTTTTATTAAAAAAATTATCCAATCATGTGTTGACACATGACACTATAAAAAATAATGTAAAATAAAATGTACATGTAACAAGTGTGAAACTAATTTAATCAATCTCCTATTACAATAAGAAGTCTATTTATGTTTTTTTAGTCATTGTGAGGGCTCATTTAGAAAGTTAAAACTGTATTAGAGGATGCTATTTAACTTATGAGTTTTAAATCCAATGTGACAGATCAAACCAGTTGCAAGTTTTAGTGTCATCACAAGGGGCGGGCCCCACCTGTATTAAAAAAAATTGCTCGAACCCCACCCTGTGTATTGTCTGTAAACCCTCTATAAAAAAAATTTATGCAAGCATGGTTCAATAAATGTCCTATATTGCGAGGGACAATCAAATAAATGTAATCACGATGTGAGAAGTAACACCATTAGTAAAATATACTAATATTAGCAAATACAATGCTCCGTCAAGGGCATACTATATAACCATTGAAGAAATTTCTTTAAATTGTAAAGGGAGTGCCACAAATTCATTGACATTACACCATTTTTTTGCTGTCCAACTCCAACAGATTTTGAAGAGGCGAGCTTGATGGAGATAGAACTCGAGGTACTCAAATATCATTTAGAGTGTGCTGGACTTCCTAGATGCATGAAACACAAGCGTGAATTATAGAACCACCACCTACCCAGTTGGTTTCCTCTTTCTCCCAAGAAGAGGGGCTATCTGGAGTCGAGGTCCACCCATCCGCCATTTTTTAAATGCAGCTATTGAAGATTGACCAGCCTCGTACACTTCAAAATAAATAACCAAGAAGTATTGTGAAGAACGGATATCTCTATAAAAAAAAAAATGGATATATAATACACACAAGCATCATTTACAGGTTCTACAAACTTACATTTGGCTTCTTCATTGGTTAGAAGTGTCAAGTATTTGGGAGCCACGGTCAATGTCAAGGTGTGGGCCTTGATCAGGACTTCCTTGTATCTGATCCGAAATGCAACGAGAAGGAACGGCCCAATCGTTTTGTCACCGATACTGCTCATTAAAAAAAATACAGGCTCGATGTTAACTCTATAACGAATAACTTATGGTTATTTAATTATAAAAATTTCGATTAAGATGCTTATAAATCATTCATGTCCAGAATTGTAGGATAGAAAAGGATCGAGGGAAGAAAGCAATCCCAAAAGATTCAGTTCCCCTTATTCTAAATGCATCATACTACTGCCGTTGAGTTGCATCTCCAAGAAATTTTACATCTGGACTATCACAAAATACTATATATACTGTGAGACTAGAACACATTAGGGGATGGTGCAAACACAGCAGTGTCTCCATGAACAGCAAACAATTCCCCCTACAATTCTCTACTGTGTGACAATATAATAAACTAGGCAAATGTGAGTTACCATGACAACAGGTAACGTGAATAAAAGGAGCTAGTTTCTGCTTGCATCATAACAGAAGTGTTAGCATTTAGGAACAAAGAGCTTGAAAAAGCCTTTATCTTATAGGAACTAAGTAATATTCAAATGAAAGATTCCAAGCAAACAAGGAGTCTAGTTGGCAGAACAATACAAGAGAAGAGATTACATGAGAATATACCACTCTTCTTGATTTCAAAACTTAACGATCAAGAGATATTTGTTATTAGTTTTGTATCAGGTTCCATTTTGCTGAACATGCCATATTCTTACCACTACAAAATGTGTAACAATGAAGTTAAGCCTAAGCAGCCTCTGTCACTTCGCCTTACAAGTGCAACCAGGGCTACATGCAAATGTTTTGTATGCATTGTCAATTTAAAAACATTTTCCATCATGTGCAGGAAAACAAAGACAAAACAAGTTAACAGGATTAGCTCCTAATGCATTAATGGCATATACAAGATCCCATCTCTATTTCGATCTTCATGTTCAATATTCCTTCTTAATGATACCATTGGATCATACAAATCTGATGAGCAACCCATGATAACAGTATTACCTATACACCTTGAGATCCAACACGAATTCAGATCCTGAAAGCATCGCTACGAGTTTTAGCTGATATTTTATATTGACATCTGTCCAAGTCAGCTACAAAACAAAGACACTAGCAAACTAAGGCCAAAGGGTAATAGCAACAATAGATGATCAAATTGCGTGGCTCTACACTTTTGCTGAACCTGTATGTACTGAACTAGTTCTCTCTCAGTAACAAAGTTCTATTCAGATGAAGCATTAGATGCAGTCATGCAGATACATTCATACTAATTTCAGTCCCTGGGAGATAACACGCTTATTGATATTTATAATACCAAATATTACATGGTTTTGCCTTATTTGTATTGAATTGCTGAACAAGAGAGAATTAAGCTTTATGTTACCGAATTTGGTTCTTTTTCCCTTTTGTTGTGTGTGTCAGGGTGGATAATTTTGCACACTATCAAGTGACATGTTGGAAAACACCAGAGTAGATTGAAAGCCTACAGGATACACCTAGGCATTCAATATGCCAAAGTTGAAGAAACTTACAGTGGTGCAATCTTGCATCCTAATTCATAAAAATATGGACATCTACTTCTCAGATCCACATGTGCAGCATCAGCCCCTATTTCCTCCCGTGTTTTGGACCTGGAAAACAAAACATAAGAAAATAATCAACACTTCATAACGCAAGAAACAGATATACAAGAAAATAAACTAGTGAACTAGTAATTTTACAATTAGATGTAGTACAATAATAAAATTCAAAATAAGTAAGCTCAATGCTCACACATTGAACTTGTTAAAAGGGTAGAAATTCACAATAGTTCTTTTGTGGTAGATGAAAAGTAAACCATCAAGCCCCTTTTGTCTCCCAGTATATGATGGAATCATGTCAACATGTATGATAAAGTAGCAAACCAGAAATAGCCAAACTCATTTTCACCTAATTATTGCAATAAAGATATGCAAGTTGAGTTATTGAGTTTCCTTGACATGAGAAGGAAAATTCTACAAACCATTTCATTAAGGTTCCATTTAGGATCTTAAATTCAAAGAAACTACACAGGAAAAGCACTTTAAAAAACAAATTTACCTTATGCCTCACCCACTTCAGTAAAATTTTGAAGTGAAGGCATTGCAATGAAAGTTTATCAATGTGTAAAGGAAGTTATGGCATATTCTAAAATTAATTTCTTTCAATTGTCTACTTTTTTCATTTTTCTTCTTGCTTCCTATGTAATGAACCAAGATAATATTTTCTTCACATTCCATCTGATTTCTGTAGAATATGTTTAGGGTATGTTTGCATATGCATAGACGGGTCATCTAGTTAGTTCTTCATTCAGTTTATTCATGAAAAGAACAAGGCATACAAATATAAGGTATGGCTAATATGGTCTTACTCTTTGTCAAAACATGGTGGGACCCTAATGGAGACGAGTTGCCTCAAATACAGCTCACGAACCAGCCAGAAGGGCAGTTCTACTTTCGATCCAGCTTCCACCTGAAATGGGTAAAAGGGTCATGAATTAGCCAATGAATACTAGTAGAAGTCTTTAAAAAAAATAAACACAAAAAATAGCCTACTTTCTTCCAGCTTAGATTGCTGTTTGCTCAAAATGTACCTTATTTGTATCATCACTCGAGTCAAAAAGCCCAACCCCATTTGCAGCATGTTGAAATACAGCTGGAACAAGCTTACATAATAGTAAAATACAAAAATCAGTACCACAACTCTCAAACATAAATTACATAGGCATGCTTCTATTCAAGCATTCACCTCTTCTTCTGCCAATATATCATCAACATCATAATATTTTGCCATTCTGAGTGGAAAACTCTAGCTTAGTATCTATCAACTTTATCAGTTTCCCAAACCTGCAATCTATTGACAGCTAAAATCATAAAACTGGAAAGTAAAATGTGGATGTATAGCACACTCGATTTCCGAGTTTTATGAAATGTATGCATAAACTTAAGCACGTATTATTAATATTCTTGCACATATGTGTATACACGATCTAAACTTGTTAACAGACTAAAACTAATCTCAGTTTGTAAAGCATTATAACAAGAATTTAACTTGAACAAAAATATAAAATAAAAGAGGAAATAAACATACATTTGTAGAAAATCGAGAATAGAAAGTTGTGATTTATTACGGATTGTATTTTTAGGATGATTTTTTTCCTGTCATAGCTGAATGATTCTTTCCTTTTTCTTATTCACAGTATGTATTATAAATAGGTTGTATTATGGCTGTATTAAAGACGATGAAATAATAAAGTATTCATCTTTGATTTCATCTTCATGCTATCAGAGCCTAGGTTCCTCTAACCAAGCAAATCAGTGGCGGAATTCACCGCCAACAGCAAGGAAACAGAAACCTCTGAAACTTCTCATGTTGAAGCAGAGGCAAACCCGTCAATTGGTCCCAATGGTCTCGAAAATTCCTCCTTTCATCTCACTGTGGAGAAACCGAATGGAAAAAAATTTCGAGAATGGGACCAATGTCTGAAATTGATGATCGATGGAAAGGGGAAGCAAGGTTACCTTAATGCCGAAACAGAAAGGCCGACCGACACTACTCTTCTGCAAAAGTGGAAGTCCGAAAATGAAGATAAGAGGGTGTAAGAGTCTCTCGCCGGTCTGAATCGCGAATTGCCCAACGCCAGAGGAAGAATTCTCAGCCGGCCACCACTGCCATCTACTTGTGAAGTGTTTGCAGAAGAACGACGGGAGGAGTCTCGCCGAAAAATAAGGTTAAAGGAAAGCCCCGAGTCAGTTTCTTCTCCAGATGTGTCGGCCCAGTCTGTCAAAGAAAAAGAAAAGGAAAATGCTATTTCACTATTTTGGGTGACATTGAGCCTGACAGTGACAGAATGACGTGGAATGGGAGGGAAAATGAAAATTGAAAGTGAAAGGAAAATGCCAAATGAAAATGGGCCGGGTTTAGAAACTGGGTGAAGCTCATATAAACTCCTACTGACTGAATGAAGAAGCGGGCAAACCTAATTTTTTTCGCGGTAACTTCAGTGAACTCATCATGGACAGGGAAGAACACTAGCTGAAATCGGATAACAACACCAGCTGGAATCGGAGTTCTTCGAGAACACACACCAACGAGAATCCAAAGAACGAGGAACAAGGGAGGTCACGCTGTACACTCTCAAGCTGGACAAAATCTGTGGAAATGGCAGAAAAAGGGTAATCTTATGCACTTTTTAAAATTTTTCTCCCTTTTTATATTAGGAATAATAATTTTCGTTAATTCCTTTCTTGCTGTAATTAGAAAGTTAGCTTATCCTCTCCTTTTCCGGCTGGTAATTAGTTATGCCAGATCTTATTTTTCTTCCTGCCTATTTTTGTTTCACACATTTTTAATATGTTGCTGTTGTATTGTTTTCTCAAGTAATAGAAATAATTTCCTTCCAAAATTGTTCTTCCTCTCAGTTTCAATATTTTATGAGTGGTTTAGTTTTTTGGATATGGACATGGGGTCATCATTTGGGTTGGCTTATGAGTTGTTTAATTTTTTGGTTGTTTCATTTTTGGGTTGGCTTATGACAAATTACTTCAATTTAGCAAATGCATTTTTTATTCAAAGTTCAAGTATTAAGAAGTTCATATGGTTTGACTACTATATTGTCTGAAATAAGTTGAAAAGTATTGCAAGTTTTGATTGTGGTTTTAGAAATGATTTCGTTGTTATTTGTTTTTTGACATTATAATTGAATATTACGTTGTAGGGAAAGAAATTTCGGAATATGTGGAT
>CAIGRQ010070942.1:0-10080 GCA_903798375.1 Fraxinus sp. D2006-0159 | reverse complement strand
GACCTATGGGGTAATTAACCCTGCAGACGGTGACGTTAGTGGTTTGGGTGGGGATTGTTGTTGGTGGTGGTTGTGGCGGTAGAGGTGGCGGTGGCGGCGGGTGCGGCGACGGCGACATGGATGAGACGAAGAGTGTTTGTGACCAAGTATTGTGGTGGATCGGGATCGGGGGGACGGGTGTTTGGGTGTATGTGACCAATTATATGGTTCTCTGTGGCTAACTATTAAACTGTGACCTTAAAATTTGATAATTTGTGATTAAAAATATAATCTGTGACCAACACATTTGGAAATATGTGATGAATAGATAAACTGTGATATATAATTTTTTTAATTTGTGATCTATAATTTTTTTGATCAGTGACCAATGAAGTAAATTGTGACCTATAAATTTTTTGATTTACGACCTCGAAATAATTCGTGATCGATCAATTTGATAATATATGATCAATGAATAAGTTGTGATCTATAATTATGTATATGTGACCATTTAACTGTATAATTGTGAATTTATTATATTTAAATAATAATTATTTTAATTAATTAACTAAATATCTGAGTTTTGCATTTTTTAAACTTGAAATATGATTTTTGCATTGGTGAAACTTAAAACCTGATTTGTGAACTCTTCCCAAAGTTGTATGTCCTCGTTGAGTTTTCGAAAATTGATGGAAGTAGCACTAAATACGGTGAAAGTAGCACTCTTTTGTACACTATATCTTATTATCAAACTTTTATGATGCTTAGCATTGCCTGGAGAGAGAAATGTATAATTTCCCTCATTGTCTCTCACCAACGTCTCAAATTTTTATCTATTTATTTGTTTTTTTTCTAGATGTTTTGGCAAGAAATAAATTTTAATGCTTTGCTGATAAAACAAAACAACAAAATAGGATCTCGGTCATAGTCGAGCAATATGCCATTGCTCGAAAACTCTTCTTTTCTTTATTCAAGAACTTGCTTTTGCTCTTTGTAAATAAGTTTCTGATTTCGACATATTTTTTCAAACTTCCAAAGCTTTTGCTCTGCAAACATGTTAAAAATTTACACATTGCTGCTATATTTCTTTAGTTCATCAGGAGAAGCCAAATTTGTCTTGCAAGTGTGAAGCATGTAATTGCAAGCTCCAACAGCCTCACCCACTGTCAAGAAAATCCATTCGTGGCCTATGGTTTCTATGAATTTTGAATTGTTCAGCTTCTTCATAACCTCACCACCAGGGTTGGCCAATGCAAGCTGCAAATGCACCAAAACATTCAAGTCAATATGATAAACAAGCTCTTATTCTTGGTCAACTATATAAATCTTTTTTCGTTGGTCAGTTTGATCTCACCAAGTCAACAACAAGAGTGTACGAGATAAAGAAGACTAACCTTGAGGCCTCTTCTATCCATTATCTTTTTAACCTCCTCAAGCATGCTAATCCCACTCGTATCAATGTTTCCAACAGCTGCCAATATCAAATAAGAAGTCGAAATGTTGAATTTAGTTTTAAGTTTTTCTAGAGTTCACATCAGAACAGTATATCAGTAGCGTTTCTAAAGTTGATCACTAACCACTCATGTCAAGTATAACATATTGTAAACTCATTTTTCCTGATGATTTTATCTCATCTTCTTCATCATCGATCCATCTCAAAATTCTGGAATTAAATTAACAAGGAATAAGTTAGTAACACAAGAAATATTTCTCAAAATTCTTGCCAAGAGAACAATTAGACTACAATACCTTTCCCTCAAGTAACTTGCATTCGCAAAATAGATGGGAGCGTTGATCTCAAGTATCAAAATCCCCGAGACATTATTCGCGTTTGGATATTGATCAACACTTCGATAAATCCTAGTCTCAGGGATATTTCCAAGAACAAAGGTTCTTGGTCTTGCAACAAATAACAGTAGCCTGAGCACAGATAATCCAACCTGCATATCCATACACACAATTAGTTCTTAAAACCACTAGTTCCATAAAAAATTCATGCTCTTAGTGTTCAATAAAACTAGGTTCTTACTGCCAAGATTAGGCCAATCTCAATGTCGGCAAAAACGACACCCAAGTAAGCACTCATGCACACTAAGAAGTCGAATTTGTCTACTTGCCAAAGATGAATTGCAGCTTCATAGTCTATTAGGCCAAGCATTGCAGCAATTATAATTGAAGACAGAACAACAAGTGGGGTGTGGTGGAACAATGGTGTTAAGAACAACAATGTTATCATCACTGCTAATGCCATCACAATGTTAGAAACTGCTGTTTTACATCCTGCATTGAAGTTCACCGCTGACCTCGAAAATGGCCCTGGAAATTCGATTTATACAATCAGCATTTAGCACTTCAATCTGATATCAAAGGGGTGTAATAAAGTGCGGAGCCTAATATAATATACACTTTTCCCCTGGACCGCCGTAATATTTTCCTTCTATATAAAGGGCATTAGGATAAGCTCCACACGGTGTATCATAGTAGAGAGAAAGTGAGTTTCTTTGATATAGTGTAATTTAGATCTCAGGATCAAGCACGTAATATCATGTGTAGATTATTTGTTTGATTCATAACCAAAGTAATTAATGCTGGTCATAATATAACCGGATTTTGTTTCTACAAGTTAAATACAATCTATTTCTAATTCCGTCTATGTTTTTCATAGCTAGTCTCGAGATAAGATTTAGTTTGTTGTTTTTCTTGTAAATACAACCTATTTCTCTATCAAACAACATGGCTACAAAGTCTAATTCTCAAGATAGATATATAATCCTTGAAATTTGGGTCGATTTTAATACTTTGGGATTCTAAATTTCTTGTCAATTTGATTCTTGAAGTTTTTAAAATTTCAATACATCATATGAACGTAAGATGCCAGAATTCTGTTTGATAATGTGCACGTGATGTAGTTTTGTCCTTAATAGGAAAGAGCCATACCAGTAGTGAGGTAAGAGGAAGTGAAAGATCCAACAATGTTCATCATTCCAAAGGCAATCATTTCTTTGTTTCCATCAATGTGGTAATTCTTGAACATGGCAAAGCTTCTGCCCACTGCTATTCCTTCCTGTTTTTTCCATATACATTACCAATGTCACAAAAAATAAGACATAGAAACCCGTGCCACTACGGAGTGTCGGGTCGTGTATGCCCTTTTCTAGGAAAATGCTATGGGTCAATTATGTACCCATAGGGGTGTCCATACCCATAGCACAACCCCTTTTCTAACTATGTGAGGCCAACAGGATTTTGCCCTTTTGTCTAAATTTGTACAAGTTTCACATGTCAGGATGCTCGGTACATTCTGATACCTCTAGAAGAAGGTCTCTCTCCGTCCCCTACCACACCCACCCTCAGCCCACCCACCAAATTTATCACCACGGAAGACTACAAAGATTGGTGAAAGAAAAGATAAAACTTACTGCGAGAGAGATGATGCCCGTGACAATGCCAGTTTTGATTACTGTTGTCAGATATTGTGATCCAAATTCAAGATCCATAATTGATGGTGGATTTATCCCTTTCTTCAAGAATCCAATCTGTTTATATATTCAAATGCAGAATCATGTAAAATATTTCATATTCATGCACAATACCATTGAAAAATGTTGCAAAGGACAAAATCAGTCAAGACTTTGTCTAAACCTGTCCACAGAAATTGCCAAACCGATAGCTTTTTTTCTTCCTCTTTTGGTTAAAGTTTTGATATAAAAAAAAGTCCTTTTTAATCAGAAGTTTCCCAATTATTGAGTAAGTGAAGGGCTCACCACTTGGACACCATGTTTTTCAGCATGGGTAAGGTAAACCAGCAGTGTTCCCAAGATAACTGACGTCAACGGAGCCGTTGCTGATATCCAGAAGAGATTCGGTCGCTTTTTGCTCTACATGTTTGATCCATAGTATTAGACAGTATTATACATAGCAATAAATAAAATTTAAACAACTTTTTTTTTTCCTGAACCTTATCACATACTATTCAGTCGAGCTTACAAAGTAACAAAACATGTCCATGGACAATTGAAGTAGGTTAAGTTCGAAAATGACTTTTCTTAAAAAGAAGCAAAAGTAAGCATGTTGGAGTTAAGGGCATGTTCAGTAAAGATTAAAATCGGATTAAAATTGAAAAATTAAAAGTTGTTGTTGCCTTTTATTAGACGAGTGGGATTCAACAACAACTATATTTTCAATTTTAATTGGCCTTTAAGTCACACAGAACAAGCCCTAAATTATAAGCCCAACTATTGGAGTTCATCCTTCTTCAATAATGGACGCGTTCCCTTTATTTGAATGTAGTGTATTATGCTCCAATACCAACAAACATTCCCAAAGATATGTATAGAAGTCTTGTCATTTTTCTTAATACAACTTGATTTGTAGCAATCACTTTCTGCACTAAGTGGGTAAGTGATGACAAATTATTGGAGGAAAATGGAAAAAGTGATGCATTAAAATATCAATAATAAAGAAAAATCGTGTCACGCATTTTACTTACAATATATCTAGCTAGCAGTAGGTAGAAAAGGAAACAACATCCCAGCACTGCACTTTCCCATCTCCACTGTCAATAAAGCAATCAATATTAGTTTGAAAATAGATACAAAAAGTGTAAACAACCACTAAAAATATATACTTCAAATTATTTTGTTCTTGATAAATTTGAAGTCGTTGTTATATATATATTTTAGAGAGAGATATAGAGAGAAAAACCTTGTGAGTTTGAGAAAAAATCGAACGCATAACCGAGATAACATCAGTGGCATGAGTAAAATGGCTAAGGCCAAGTATCCCTTTTAGTTGTTGTAGGCTCACAACAGTGGCTGCACCACCCATGAACCCTACTATTGTTGCATGGGACAGAAAATCCACTATGAATCCTAACCTGACCAAAAAAAATTTATTAACGTTAATATATCCATGTGCAAAACAAGACATGTTACAATAATTTTCATTACAAACAAGCATTCTTCGTAAGATAGCCATGTGCAAAACAAGACAAAACCAACCAAAAATCCGAGTTTCTCATTTGTTATACAGTTGAGTTTTGTCTAATACTGTGTACGAAACATGAGTATTACGGACCTGAAAATGCCTAGAGCTGCTTCGAGAAGCCCGGCAAAGAGTGTTGCTGTGAAAGCAAGATGAATATAGAGTGTTGGGTTCTCATTTATATTCACTACATCACTTATCATTGAAGCTGTGAGAAGTGATCCAACAGCAACAGTCCCAACAGCCAAATCCCTTGAACTTCCCATTACTGCATAAACCAATGGAGGAACAAAGCTCGAATCTGGCACACCAAGCGAGCAAAAACTAGATCAAAATCGCATGTTTTGTATGCTAGACTAGAGATATAGAATTAAGGAACAAAAGGAACATTTAAATCCTGTCTAATGTTCTAAAGATAAACGAGATTTTAACTTATTTTTCTTTAATACCCGTCATTATTGCCAACATGAATAGATATATGTGTCGATTAAATGATATTAAGTGATCTACATCTCAAATGTAAGGATAAGAGTCCATTAAAAATGTTGAATCGTGTAACACCACCTATACTTCTACACGAATAGAACTAGTCACCAATCATTCCGTGAGTGGCTTGTTTGGTGCACATGCATCAAAAAAGATTTGAACTTTTTTTTTTTTTCTCTAAAAAGACTGTAAGATTTACCTTACGGTCCTTGCCAACTAATACAAGAACAATAGTACTTACATAGGCCTAGAATTGGAGGCAAATTTGCAAGCTTTGCATAGCTTATTCCTTGAGGAATAGCAAGGCTGGCTATGGTGATTCCAGCAATAAGATCAGCCCTGAAGAACTCCAAACTATATTTCCGACCCCATTCGAGTATTGGAAAAACATACTGGAGACCCAATATGAACCTCCTCGCCGGCGGCTGGTTCTTGAATTGCCGGAGTGGATCGTCCGGAAAAAATGTTTCCTTTAGATTGTTCTTCAATGACTTCGTAAATGGCTGTGGTGGTGGAATTGCTACACTGTGTACACGCTCAAAATCTGTGTTACCCATTTTCAGGCCAAAATCAATGCTTACAGAGAGAAGAAAGAAAAAGATGAAGAAGAAGAAGGTAGTGTTATGGGGCTACGATGGAGGGGGCTTTATATAGTAATTAGTAATTAGTGGAGTAGTCCATCAATATTATTTGAGTGAGGTGTGACGTAACGCGTATATGACCACGCGTATACATATTTACAGACAATATAATCACGTTTATGTCGAAAATAGTAAATCTATGATAAAAGAAACCAAGAAAATTTTGAATAGCTCTTAATTTTGTTGGTGGAAGATGAAAAAAATTTGGTAAGCCATACTTGAGTAAGCATAAAGAGAAATAAAGTTGCTTTTAAGTAGGTTGGTTAAATGGACGTGTTTGCACCAAAAGTTCAAAACAAGTCGATCCTTCCATGATTAAAAAATCCTCAAAACGTTAAAAAATGGTCGATCATTCATGGACAGAGTCTAAGTAAGTTGTCTTCTACATTTCGGTGTGGCTTATTTGATACTTATAAATATCAGTGAGAAAAATTATTTATTTACATATTTAATTAGTTCACGTACAAGTGCGATTAGAACTAGTAAAAGAATCTCGAGAAGTATTTAAATAATCTAATTCCATTTGAGGACAATCTATCAAACAAAAAATCACCGTTATATATGATACAATACATATAGGTCATGTTTGATACGGATTAAAATTAGATTTTAATCTAAATCAAAGTCAAACAATCAATATTAACCACATTTTTACGAGTCTTACAGCATTTCAACCATACATTTCAAAATCTTCCATTACAATCTACTAAAAATCTAATTTTAATTCTCGCCAAACACCCTCATAATACGTTGCATGTTCACTTTTGTTCTTTTTTGGAGTGAAAAATAGAGAGCATTTTCGCATCAATCTTGCTCCCTTTCTTGTAATTTGTATCTTGGACCGCATCATTATATTAATGTCAAATTAGATGCATATTCTAGTGGAGGTATACTATATTATGAAAATTGATGTAATTAGAATTATATTGAAGTATTTTAAGTGTGACAAAAAAAATTTAGTATATGGAATTTGTTATAGATAAGATTATAATGCCACGTATCTTATAATTATATTTTCTTGACCTTGAAAATCTTACTACATATTTCCCCCATTAATGGTTTGACATTCATGCAAGATAAACATTATCTAGTGTAGTATTTAACTCGGGTTTTTAACTAATTTTACTATGCTTTATAGATATTATTGTTCACACGAGTCACGATATTTTGATACTTAAGTTAGTAAAACGAAGTGATGTGAATGGAAAGATGAATAGAAGGTGAGTGTGAATTTTCCCACATAAGAATGAAGATGACGATGTGTTATGTTTACCTAGTATGGTCCAAGTGTCACTTGAATATGATTAAGGTTGCATGAGCAAATATAGGTTGATCGGGTAGATATTGAAATTAATGGGATTCGAGATTTAATTGTATAAAGATTCGGAATCTTGGTGAACTTGAATTGTCAGCTTTCAATGATGCTTTATCTAATCTTTAAAGGATCATTGATGTAGATTTTCAACTTTTTAAAGTGAGATAAGTCGNAAGTAAACTCAAATTATTCTCGAACATCGGATTAAGTATTTTTCTAACCCCATCATATCTTATTTATCAAAAATCCAATATATAAAAAAAAATAAAATTCTTGGGAAACTTTTTATTCTTCCCTTTACCTAAAGAAGCAAAGTGCTACTAGCTCACGTTTAATCTAAAGTTGGCGGTCGGATGCATTTTCCCTACGTGGCTGACGTGGAGCTTTTCTATTGGCTAATTTAATTTGGTGTATATACACATGTCATATAATAATTCAAGATTTTAAAATGAATTCAAAAATGATACTCGTGAAATTGAAATTTTAAAATGTTCTTTGTCATATATACTCTACTCTATCGTATGCAATTGAAATTGAAAATTTTTACGTCTCTTTACAAAATAAAAAAATATACAATAGAAAAAATTATAATCGAACTCCATAGAAAGCCGACTTGGATTAGTGGGTTCTAAGGAAAACTAGATGTGACTATCTTTTCTAAACGAAATGACATTTTAATTATTAAAGCATTCTTTAATCTTATGTCACTAAAATAAACATTGCACGCACTTTTCACATCAACTTTTTTCAAATCAATTTTGAATATTCAAACATAGGACGTGTTCGGTAGAAATTAAAATCGGATTAAAATTAAAAAATTAGACTTTTATTAGACGGATGGGACCCAATAACGACTATATTTTCAATTTTAATTGAATTTTAAGTAGGACCAAACACGCCCATATTAGTAAATCAACTCAAAAAAAAAAGAGTGGTAAATTTTTACTAAAAATGAAATTTCACAAGTTTTGTACCATTTGGACTATCGACTATGTCGTGGGCAAATGGGTCAAATGTGGGTCAATCTTGAAAACGAATCGGGTCAGCACAAAAATGCGGCCCCATGAATCCGCCAAGTTTGACGGATCTATTCGTCCACGGTATATAAAGTGACCGCAATAGCAGCGGATCATTTGCTTTCATGTCTTACTTCTCAAGTAGGTCCCCCATCCAGATTAAGCCACGTGTCACCATTCCATTTTGTGGTATACACATTGTAACTAACTGTGGGCCAGACCCAAATAATCACCATCGATCAATAAACGAAAAAAATTAAATTCTTTTCCGACGAAGAGTACATTTCAATTAGGAAACGATGAGATATTTGAGTTGAAGAGTAGCTTTCGAGAGTTTCGATTTCACTTGCTACTCGACTAAATAAAAAGCGTCGATTTCTGGACGTCCTAATCACACGATTTATTATAGTATTTATAAATACTGAAAGAAGTTTTAAATTGTCAAAAAAAGCCAAATTAGAAGGAATAATAGTGAACAAGTCCGACAACTCAACTCAACTCAAGTGTCGTGTTAGGTGCAATATCACGGGACACTAAGCTTGTTCCTACATGACAAAAAGGACACCAAAAACAGTACCTTATCTACAGCCTATTCATATTATTGCAATTGGATTTATACTTTAAGCAATTATTGCAGTTGTATTTATTCTTTAAGCAATTAGTAACCTTAGTTGAACTTCTAGATAACGGTGCATTGAGTATGGTTAAATAAAATAATTAATAAATTTCATCGTTATGACTAAAAAACTTTACATCTAGCTTATATCGAAAAGTTAGTGAATCGTTAAAATAAGTAATATTATGATGAGTAAAGTATCGAACTCACGAGAACTATTTATCTGCTTATTTTATTTTAATTAAAATTGGCTCTTAAAAATTTATGTTCAATTTAAAAATATAGCAGAAAGAAAAAGAGGTAGGCTCTTTACAAATAACGTCTACTCGAGAATTAATATGAAGTGATTGATAAGAATTCGAACCGCATAGATGACAATTAGTATCAAAGTTACATTTTATGAATGCTAGAGTACAGATTTTTATTCAATTTTGATTGGAAGAACTCTTTTAGTCGATAATTCCTTCCCAAATTTAGGGTGTGTTTGAGCCACATTATTTTGAAAGAATGTATTCTGGATAGTAGATTGATGGAGAATGTGTGGTTGAAAAAGAAGGAAATGTTATTGATGTGATGAAAAATATTATCTTATTGAAGAATGTGTGATTAAAAATGAGTAGAAAAATGAAAATGAAAATTTCAATGTGTACCAAACATGGACTTATTGGTGAATATAGTCGTGGTCGTCAAGAGTGACTTCTCATCCAATAATCATAGTAAATTTGAAAACAAGAAAGAGAGAGAAAAAAAGATCAAAATATAAAACCTTCGAAGTCATGGTTTCACCGATTTCCCCAAATTTTCTATATTGGACTATTACCTAGCAAACAAGAAAGTAACTCACAATTCCCAATTAAACTAAGGGTGTGTTTGATAACACACTTTTTTCATGGAAAATGGAATTCAAATTCCATTTTTCATCTTTTGTCATGTTTGATATGCTAAATTTTTCATGAAATTCCTTTTGCTCTTTTGCCTCACACGTGCACTTCTTCCACTTTTTGGTTGAATTGGTTTTCCCACCTTTTTGGTGAGAAAATGGAA
>CAIGRQ010070879.1:0-10815 GCA_903798375.1 Fraxinus sp. D2006-0159 | reverse complement strand
GGTAACACCTCAAAATGTTAGAAATCTTGGGGCGTTACAATTGCATAGAACTCGAGATCATAGGTGGAATAGTTCTTCTTTGATCCTGATAGATTCTAGCTGAAAAATGCTATTGGACGTCTCTCTTAACTCAAAACACCACCATTGCCAACTCCAGATGCATCACAATTTACTTCAAACACATTCTCAAAATCTGGAAGTGCCATAATGGGAACCTCTATCATCCTTTGCTTGACCAACCGAAAATTGGTATCTACTTTCTCGAACGACTAGAAAGAATGTCCTTTGAGGTATTCTGTGATTTGGGTTATCAGAGTTTTGAAATTCTTGATGAACCGATGGTAGAATGATGCTAATCCATGGAAACTTCTGACATAATGCAAGGTTTTAGCTTGGGCCATTTCGAGATTGCATCTATTTTTTATTGATCTCCATGAACACCATCATTAGACATAGCAAAACTAAGAAAAGTAACAGAAGTAGTAAAGAAAGAACACTTCTTCTGATTAATGAATAGGTGCTCTGTCCTCAGCATATCAAAAATAGCACAGAAGTGATCAAAGTGTGATGTCCACGTCAAACTGTAGGTGAGGATGTTGTCAAAGTAGACTACCACGAACTTTCCAATGAAAGGCTGCAACACTTGATGCATAAATCTAATAAAGGTGTTGGGTGTATTAGATAGCCCAAAAGGCATGACCATCCACTCATTTAGCCTATGTTGCATCTTAAATGCCGTCTTCCACTCATGTCCATGCCTTATTCTGATTTGGTGATATCCGCTCTTAAGATCAATTTTTGAGAAGACCTTAGAACCAGACAATTGATCTAACATATCATCCAGACGGGGGATTGGAAACCTATATTTCACTATAATCATGTAGACTGCTCTACTATGAACATAGAAAAGCTAAGAACCATCCTTCTTCGACACTAGTAGAGCATGAACTGCACATGGACTCATACTCTCGTGGATGTAGCCCCTCTCCAATAACTTTACCACTTGTCGCTGTAATTCTTTAGCTTCCTTAGGACTGAGGCGATATGCCGGTCGATTAGGCAAACTCGATCCCAGAACATGGTCGGTCTGATGTTTAATATCCTTCATAGGTGGCAATCGTGGAGGAAGATCTTCTAGCATCAAGTCAGAGAATTCTGTTAGCATCTGTTGCACTTCTGCCGATAAATCTTGATTCTCGTCTGTCATACTATTCTCACATGATACTCGAGCATAGACCACATTCTCACACTCAATCTCAACTAAAAACCTAGACATAGAAAGTAGGTTGGCATTATTGACTACTAGGGCAAGAGTGATTCATTCTCGACTTAGCGCCAACACAACCTTCTTCCCCTTGATGCTAAGCGAATATGTATTTTTCTGGCTGTCATGAATAACACTGCAATCATACTGCCAAAGTCGGCCTAACAATATGTGACAAGCATCCATTGCCATGACATCACACCAAGCATTATCAAAATATTTCTTACCAATTGAGAAATATACTATGCATCGCTTTTCGACTGATACCTCACCTTCTTTACTCAACCATGACAATTTATATGGTTTGGGATGGTGATCCATCTTCAACTCCAATTTTTGGATAGCCTCTTAGGACACTACATTTTCGCAACTACCGCGGTCAATGATCAATTTGCATACTTTATTGGCAACGGCGCAGGTTGTGTGGAAAATGTTAGTTCTCAACCAGTTGTCCCCTAAGTCACCTTTGGGAGTTAACAGACTCTTGTGCACAACTAGAGTCTCATGACTATCTCCATACAGCACGTCCACCTCTTCACTATCGTCATATACCGGTTCTCCAACCTCCTCGTTTCGTCTACTACATCTTCCTGAATTAGGAGATTTTTACCTATCCGACTAGTTGGTTTCCTGCAATCAGTTGCTCTATGTCCATGTTCACTACATGTGAAATACCTAATACCCGAGCTAGAATTATCTTGTGGTGGCTGTTGAACAGGACATGATGCTTGAGGAAAATTGGCTGACCACCTTCACTTCTGATCACTGGTCTCCTATTTTGCTGCTTTTCCACTGCCAGTGTACACTAGTATGCTTCAGAAATGGTCCACAGCGAGTGAAGACTGAGGACATCCTGCAAGGGTTGTCGTAATCTTCCCAAATACCGTGCTACCATCTATTCTTCCGTCTCTGATAAATCATTCTGGGCTATCAATTGATATAACTCCTCCATATAATCATCAACTGATCTTGTGCCTTGCCTCAGAGCATGAAGCCATTGAAACAATGTTTGGGTGTAGCCGAAAGGAATGAAGTGACCTTTCATCTTCTTTTTCATCAATAATTTTGGCCTTACCCTTGAATGCCTCAACTGCTCCCACCATTCAGATGCTTTGCCCTTGAGTTTGATAGCGACCAGCCTTACTTTAACATGATCTAGAACTTCATTATACTCAAAGATACGTTCTGCTTCATTCAACTAATCAACAAGTCCTTCAGCCTGTAATGTACCAGAAAAACTCAGACGATCCACCAGAAAACTGAAGTCAACATGATGATCCTCCCAACCACATTGCTCCCAGCCTCAAGCATGGTTGTGATACGAGTTTTCAAAACTGGTATCGGAATCGTCATTCTCCAATTCACGATCATCGAAATCTTTCTTCGCTAGAGGCCAAGTTAACTCCACAACTTTGCTTTGTAAATTCTCAATCGTCACATCCTGAACGTTACGATCACGGTGTGGGACTTTCTCATTCGAAACCTGCACGTGACGACCAGGACGACAACCCATGTTATGACTTATGAAATCTCACCCCAAGAAGATGCTAACACTCTGATACCAACTGATATTTGGCTGAATAACGATTATTCTGCAGGTTGGTTTCAACAGAGTTTAACAAGGAAGAAGACGAGAAAAATGAGAGAAACACAAGAAATTTTTTTATTAATCATTCAATAATGCAAAAATAACCTACAAGCCGGGTTAAATAGCTAGAAAATTGTAATTATCGGAATTTTACCAAAAAAGCAAAATCTCAATAATCATACCAAAAGAAAATAAGAAATAAAAGAAATAATATTCCAAAAATCTAGCTTAAATCGGGTTCGTAATCTATTATAAAAAAGTAAACAAAATATTACTAAAAAAGGATATAAATAACTAAAATTGTGAATTCGAAAGGGAAAACAGTGGATTTTTCCCTTGAAATCAATGCACAACTACCAAAGTAGGGTGACCACGATGTGTACGCCGAAAAGAGCTTTCCAAATTTGGGTCATGAGTGCGATTCTGATAACTGTAGCCAAAGTTATGGCCAAAATACTAAAACATGTCCAAATGTGGCTCCAATTAGGAAAGGTCATCGATTACTTGCCATTTTTACGTTGATCCGCCAACTCATGATACTTCAGCGCCATCAACGAGCTATCTTACAACTCGGCTTGTCTGACTTGGATCCTCCTACATCACATAGTTAGGCTGATTTCAAATTTATATTTCTTTATTAATAGTGAAGTTCTTTCGAGAATATATAAGATAATTAAGGTAAAGGCAAAAAATTACTGTTGTAAACTGTAATTGGAGAAACAAAACATAGTAAAAAATGTACGAGGGCTGCACTTTTGGTGGATAAATCCTTGTATAACTTGAAACAAACTTGAACAATATCTTGCAGAAGATTCCAAGTTATGTGTTGATGCTCCCTTTAACAAAATATTTGTCCCTCGCCTAATGAGTGCACATGGAACCAAATTTTCCTCGAGGATAAAATGAAACACTTAGAGATGTTTGTCGGTGTTTATATGCTTAATGACGATAAACCCAATACTAAAGGTATATGTGAATATATAGAATATAGAGTCTCATAGACCAAGAATAACTAATCAAGAGGGAGGTGAATTGGTTTTTAAAACTTTTTTGAAGAATTAATCTAAATTTAAGTAAAACTAAATATCAAGACAAATATAAAAGTAATAAGTAAAAAGGAGAGATGATGCAAACAATATAATTGTAGAGGTTCGATCTAAAGCAAAAATCTATTTCTCCGTTACTAATATCTCCGGCCTGAACAAGGATTTTTTATTATGTTGATTGACTTATGGTGCAATTCAACCCTTTACAACACTTCAGGTGACTTACAAACAAGTAGCAATGATCCTTATACAATATTGAGTTTTACGGGACCTCAACACATCCCATTATTGAGCTTTTACAGGATCCCAATATGACCCACACAGTGACTTACAACAAGAAGCATCGATCCTTATACAATGTTGATCTTTACAAGACTTTAACACGACCTACACTTTATATTTTTCAATGAAATTTCTCTCTTGATAAATAATACAAACAAGTTAATTACTAAGAAAGGCTAACACTTCAATGAATAGTAATAAATGATGCTCAAGTGTTGATGAAAAACTTTGATGAATATGATAGTTAAAAATTAGATTCAATTAATCAAAGTGTTTCAATGAGTAGATGAAGAAGAAATAAATATAATGTAACAAAAATCTTCTCAAGATATATCTCTCTTTAATGAATAATTGTAGTAAATTAAGTACTAAGAGAGAAATAAAAAACTTTGATTAATATGATGATTTTATAAGTATGATTTAATCAATCAAATTTTTCAATATGAAAGAGTAGATAAGTTTTTGCAA
Source organism: Fraxinus sp. D2006-0159 (assembly GCA_903798375.1). Lineage (NCBI taxonomy): Eukaryota > Viridiplantae > Streptophyta > Magnoliopsida > Lamiales > Oleaceae > Fraxinus > Fraxinus sp. D2006-0159. Next base: position 6,167 of record CAIGRQ010070879.1, on the reverse strand, counting down.
TGTAAATGCAAATATCTTCTTCAAAAATATATCTCTATTTTAAGATGAGATAAATAAGTTAAGCACAAATAGAAATGAAAAACTTTGATGAGAGAAATGATTCAAGTTTGTTTCAACAATCAAAGTTTTTGTTATGAATAAATAAATTAAATGAATGTAAAAATGTAAGTCCAAAGAAGATATTTTACAAATATATTTCACGCTTTCTTGTAGTTGTTTTATGAATGCAAAGTGGAGTGGTATTTATAGCAATCAAAATGTCAAAATTTCTGACCAATCGGACGACCCAACCAACCGTTCGGATCCTGAACCAAATGACCCAACTAGCTGTTGTGCGTAAGAAATCAGAAAAGTTAAAAAATGACCATTAGTGAGTCAGGCGTCCGCTTTGACTATGATTTATATTTTTTTGGGGAAAATGTGGGCTTTTGAAGGAGTAAGTAACATCCTAAAAAGTTTAAATATCAAATTGAAATTTTTACCCTTTGAAAAATTATTATTATTTTTTATGCAATTATTTTTACGAAATAATCTTTTCGTGCATAAAATGATTTTTTAGCTTTTAACATTCATTACTAAATATCAAAGTATTAGTACCTTATATTTGAACTAAGTCTAGTCTTTGATCTTCCTTTGAAGTTTGCCTCTTAAACTTCTCATTTTGATCTTGCTTTTTCTTGACATTTGTCTTTTAATCTCTCGTCTCGAATGATTTGACTTGAATGCTTAACTTTCCTTTTGATCTTCATTTAGAATCCAATGTATAATGTGTTGATTTTGGCAATACTTGAATGATTTTAACATTGAACTATCATAATTCAAAATCAATTATTAGAAACAATAATAATCTTTTTTGTTATGATCAAAACATTAAACATAAAATCAAACATAGGTCAATAGAGTCTTTGTGATTCGAAACTACATTACATAGAACATAATGTTTGAAATATGAAAGCAAAAGTTTACATAAGAAGAAGAGCACAGGAAGAAAAAGAATACAAAGAATTTTCTTAACTTCGATCAAATAATCGTCAATCTATTTATAGATTGTTAATAAATCGCTTTCCAAGAGATACAACAATTCATATGAGTCACAGAACTTTGAATATCAAATTTTACCGAAGAAAATAAGTAAAAATGAGCTGAAAATTCATTTTGAACCATGAACAGGCACCATGGTGCGTGTTCTGGTTTCTACGATCAACAATTAAACAGCACGGCTTGCTGCTAGTCATGGCTTGTGTTCAGAATATACTTGAACATTTACAGTGGAAAATAAAATAATTTCAGTACCTGCCAAAGATTTGATTTGTGTCATACATTTTGTAGATTCTGCAAACTCCTTTACTGATCTTGGAATACGAATAATCACGATCTGCAATCCGTAGCTGTCCAATTATCCAGCCTCCATTGAAAATCCACATATGGAAAAAGAATGAATGAATTAGGTTTTTGCCTTTCTTATGCCAAATATATTCTGTTTTGTTCAATTTTTTTTTAAAACCCTAATAACTTATTAATATAAGTTCAAGTGGGCTTGACCCGTCTCTTAAACTTAAATCTCTCTAATATTCAATTAATCTAATTAATTAAATTTGGTTCATGAGTTAATTAATCTAATTAATTAATTCGAATTTGTTAACAAGCAATCCAATTAATTAATTATCCAACATTTGTTAAGTAATTACTTGATGAATCTCATTCTTCTAATTCTATTTTTTTTTGTGTGTAACCCATTAGATTCCCGATTATGATGCATAATGGATGCAAATCATAATTTTAATCCAATCAAAATTGATAAATTAAATTATTCCCTTTTTAATTTATCATCAATCCGCATCCGTCGTCCCAGATTGACATCTAACAATGTATATTATGAAAAATGTCGTGTAGTATGACAAAATCAAGTTTGTTCGTTTTCTGTGAAACTATAATCGTTTCATCAATATAATCCGATCAATTACGAGATATGGATATCTATCAATCTCAATCATGGATCGTATCTTTCATCCCACTATTAAGTTAATGTAAGCAAAAAAAGTCTTTTCGACTTATAAGTACACATTGACCAAAGATTTTGTTCTCAACTTAACTGAATGAAATATGGATCATAATCTTTTATTTTCTAAAAGTGACGAATCATCTATTGATCATTCACAACTTTCATATAATTCTTGACATACCCGAATGATGCCATATTAGCTATCATTGGTAAGAAACATCCAACAAAGTATGACTGTCGTAATATAAGTCACTATGATGACTTTAAGTCGAAGGACCAATTCCACTACCAAACTTTAAAGATTAACCATTGACACTCAGATAGTTATCAATGTGAAATCTCCCCAGCAAGTCTCCAATATTTTGTTTTATGACAAAACATTCACGTATTCATTTAAGTGTTATCGCACTTTAGCTTGTGAGATCAGTCTTACTTCACAAGTAAGAAATGCCACATGTGATGGCCTATCCATAATAAAGATATCCGTATCTCGTTATTATTTATGACCACGGATGATTCAAGATTCAGTCATATGTAATTTGCACCTCACAATCAAAACTCCTTGCGATTAACAAATTATTAGGACGAAAATCTACTAATTGTATTATTTAATTTATTAGAATATTAATTGAATCAAATAATAGATCTGCCATAAATGGCACGCATCACTTATATATTAAAAGTATTTATGTTCACAATTAATTGGATCTAGTGCGCAACACTTACAGCTTGGTCACAGCTTGGTCACACGTAGCTGGCAATTTCAGTGAGTCGCTTTGATTCTTGCAACTTTGATCCTCCACTTTCGATCGTCAGTCTAATTCTGATCCACGATCCAAACAAACAGATCTCTTTATTCATCATAAAATGCTAAAAACATTATTTAGAAAATCTTTCCAACAATCCTCTACAATTTTCAAAAGAAGTTTTGAGAATCTCTCTATAAACTAACCAAATTTGCGAATCGATCAAACTGTGTTTTTGACTTGAACACCTACTTCCTAAAATTAACTCAAATGCTAAACATGGTGGCATCGTAGTTAAGATTTAAAACAACAACCTTATATAGCTAGCTGGAAGCACTCTATTCGCAAATATGAAAACTCATGCCAAGGGTTACACAGAATTTGGTTAGAATCTCATGAGAAATCAGAGATCAGATGAAGAAGAAGAATTAAAAATCGATAGAGAGAAAAACACTAGAACTCAACAGAAGCCAAAGTGAAAAGTGAAGTGAAACGTCCAATGTCAAATGTCATACCTGACCAAGAATAAATCTCAGCCGTGGATTAGATCTAACAGCTCATAATCCATTCAACAAGCACAATCCATGTTAAGTTCACAGAATCAATTAGGGGTTGCCACATTGCCATCCACCCAATTAGGAGATAAGTTGCATTTTTGAGAAAGAATGTACAGAATTACTTGACAATATTGGGGGCCGCCATGTAGCATGGTTGTTTGAGAAAGCATGTTTTACAATCTTCACTTTGGATCTCACTAAATCTCACTATATTTGGTTCTTAATAAACTTTAGAAGCCAATCTTACATCATTGTCCAAGTACTTGCAAAAGAATTAACATGTATCGATATGCCGTGAAGATAAACAAGATTTAAACTTACCAACAGACAACACTTTTGTTCCCATATCTTAGGGATTTTCACCGATATGAATTTTAAGAAAATTAAATTCACCAGCAAACATTTCCTCTCTAATAAAATGATATTTCACCTCAATGTATTTTGACCTTTCATGATGGACATGATTTTTACTAAGGAAAAGTGTATTCTAGCTATTAGTAAAGATGGTAGCAGTATCATGCAAAAAAAAAAATCAATTCCTTTAAAATCCTTTTTAGCCATATATATTCTTTTACGGCTTCAATTATAGCACATATTTAGCTTCAGTACTAGATAATGTGACTCTGAACTGTAGCTGAGATTTTCAAGTTATGAAGTCTATAAAAGTAAGCCGTAGTGGATTTTCTGTAATCCTTATCACAAGCAAATTCAACATCCACATATCCTTTTAATGTCAAGTTATCAGGTCCTTTTTTATGCACTAATCCAATATTTAATGTGCCAGTAATGTATCTCAATAACTACTTTAAGCGAGTCCAATGTGGCTTACCAGGGTTGGATATAAATCTGCTCATAAATCTAATTTTAATAGTGATCATGGAAATAACAGATCATATGGCATTAGTACAAGGAACATTTTCCATTACTTTTATTTCCTTTTCAGTTTTTTGTGAGTGTGGAGTAAATAGATTCATATGAGCAGCAAGAGAAACATTTATAGATTTAGATTCTTTCATGCCAAATTTAGTTACAACTTTATTCAGATAAGCTTCCTAATATGTTTTCTGATTTATTTCTCTTAATAACCATCCCTAAAAAATTTGGCATCTTTCAAATCGTTCATATCAAATTCAAATTTTATAAGATTTTTTCATTTCCAAGATTTCAATCTTGCTAGAGAAAGCTAATTGCATGTCATCAACATATAACATTAAGTAGACTTCACATCCACTCTTAGTATTGTTAGAGTAGGAGCACACATCATAATAACTCCTTTCAAACTAATTTTTAGAACATATGAATCAAATATTTTATACCATTGTCAGCGACTTTATTTTAGTCCATATAGTGATCCAGCTCACACACGTTCAGATTTACCCTTTGCCTCAAATCCTTGAGGTTGAACCATGTGAATATTTCTTCCAATCCACAATGTAAGAAAGTTCCGTTAACATCTATTTGTTCAAGTTCCTAATTGAATCGAACAACTAGTGCTAGGATCAGTCTAATGGTCACATATTTTATAATATTTCATTGTAATCTACACCCTCCTTTTGAGTGAAGCCCTTCTCAACAAGTCTGGCTTTATATTATACCTTCAAGGATCAGTAGGATTATTCTCTTTTTAATTTGTAAATCCATTTAAATTGAACAATCCTATGATTATTAGGTTTCGCAAGTTTCCAAGTCTTATTCACAATTAAAGGTTGCATTTCCTTTTCCATTGCCCTTTTCCAATTTTCAGATCTTGGCCCATTTACAGCTTCTTCAAAAGAAGCAAGTTTAGTCTGATCTTAGGCGTCGCTAGAAACTAAGGCAAAATTAGGTTCAAAGACTCATATCTAGGGTTAGGTTTACGTGTCCTCACCCTATCTCTTACCAATTGATACTCATGAATGAAAGTCTCTAAAGTAGGGGCACTTTGGTTTTCAATTCTGTTTCAGTATGTGGTTCATCTATGATGTAACCACAGATAGAACAAAATCGGCACGAGATCTTCAATTTTTGACAGGTTCCTAATTTAATTAGAATTCTATATTTTTAGTATCTTTTACAATATTAGAATTATATTTTCGTTCAATTACGGTTTTTAGAGGTTTCATATAAATACCTCGTTATTTCAATGTATTAAAAAAACAAGTTATGAATTATGATTATTGAACTCTAATTGTTCTTGATTGAACATTATCTAACTTATCAAATATTATTTTAATATTTGTGACTTTCAACCTTTAGAACTTATCAAATGATTATGCACCCTTTGTGGTGTATGCAAATCGAGGTTTGTTGGTTTTGTAAACAGAGGTCATTCAAACTTCGTTTTTGTTTGGTTGCTTGGTTTAATAATTTGCAGGTTGAGATTCTACCGTCTACAACTTGAATTTGGGCTTTCTCGACGTTTTCAATTAATTTCGCGATTTTTACTTTGATCCCGCTCCCGGTTTCGCGTCATTTGGTATCAAAGATTGGGCTTCAGATTCATGTTCTATCTTTTCTTTCTTTTGAGTCTTTTATTTTTGTTCTTCATGTTCTTCCAGTCCATTGTAAGGTTTGAGTCTTAGATTCAGAAAATTTCAAAACAAAAGTCAACTAGCATCCAAATAAACTCCCATTTCTTTTGTCAGTTTCGTAGTTGAATTTCGAGCTAAAAAAATAAAATTTTTACTAATTCACGGGGGTACTGTTCACGTCGTTTACAAACTTATTTGGGAAGTTATCACTATCCTATTATCTATCACAAATCCAAAATCTGTTTGTGTTAATTCCAATCCAAAAATTCAAGAAGCACTTTCTTAAATGAAAAGAATTCTTATTCGAAATCTCATCCAATGCAATTATTTTATTGAGTCTTCTTGATTACAC
>CAIGRQ010070822.1:0-10021 GCA_903798375.1 Fraxinus sp. D2006-0159 | reverse complement strand
TAACATTACCTTCAAAATAACATAGGCAAAAACTAGTAATTTAAAAAGATTTGAACTTGAGCTATCTAAGTTATATTACAACTTACAAGCTTACGTTGCCAAGCTACTCAAGCAGGGGTGGACGCAGAATATAAAAGTTAGGGGACACAATCGAACTTACAAAGAAGTTGGGAGAAACTTTACACTCGAAAATTTACGTTAAAAAAAATAAAATCATACCCTATGTAATTTTGCATCCGAAAATTTACACGGGATATGACTTTTTCGGATGTAAAATTTCGAAATTTTTTGATGTCGTATTCTATATAAAATTTCCTAATAAAACGATGAAAATTACATTGAGAAGTTTGTATCGCAAAAAGAATAAATGTTAATGAAATAATTGAATATTTTTTGAAATAATGCGAGTTAGACATTTTTCTTTTAAATTCACGTTTAACGTATTTTTAACTATTTTCGATATCTATTTGGACTATTCGATATGCCCATAATGTAGTTTTCGAAATAAATTTTGATATGACATAAGTAATTTGTAAATTCGATTAGTGTACAATCGTCGGAGAATTTTTTGTGGTAGTGTATGGGGGAAATTAGGCCCACCATCCTTAAAAAATAAAATATTTGATTAATACTGTCAAAACTAATAAGGACTACAAATTTTCGTATTAATTACACTCAAATTGTCACTTTTTTGAGTTTTTATCACATTTTTTTGTGACTTTTTTGAATTTCTATCATTTTTTGGTTAATAGTCATTTTTTTTTTCTCTTTTTATATTATTGTAAGTTAATTATGCCACAAGAATATTGGTTTCAAGGGAAATGATATTACTTTTTAGCAGTAATATACCTTAGTTCCTTAAAAAAATGACATTTTGACAAGAAGTTACGGGCACTTTGAACTTATGAAATTGTTGTCTAATTTAGTTTATGTGTTAATATAATTATACACCATTTATTTCATTAATGGAATTGCATATCAATAACTATTTAATCTCTTTTTAACAATTTTAAATCTTAGCTTCTTTAAAAAAAGTGACATGATAATTATACACCATTTATTTCATTAATGGAAGAAAACTTTTGAGCTTTTTTTTTGATTTGGAGTGTGCAAGATTTCTGGTTCAAGCTTTTTCCCAACTGATAGTTTTTATCATACTTCTTACGACGATGATGGGGTGACATTTTTGTATTTATGTTTTTACCTATGTTTATAATGATTTTTTAAAAGCACCCCAAAATTAAGGTTGTTTCTGTAAGCACCCCATAATTTAATAACCTTATCAATCAAATAATTAATATACCTAATTGTTACTTTTCTATGTTTAAAAATAATTCTATTTAAATTTGCATCCTTCGATTTAACAAGTAAACCAATAACCCACTGCTTTCACTTGGTCAAGTCTAGTAACTGTGGTTAATAAAACTTAAAAAAGTACGTCGTCTTTAAATTATTTTGTCACGGGCTAGTGCTATTTTGTGAATTTTCTTACAATGTAACCTTGGCCCAAGCTAACAGTGACAAATTTGGGCTCAATAATCAAAGTCCATCTGGTGCGGCCCAATCATTTTCCTTTCGATAATGCGAATATTCCAAAACGACACTGGCAACATGAAATTGGCAAATTACATGGATCTGATACTCGATATCCAATCTAACGGTCCCAATTAACTCCCCCGCCATAGCCTATAAATTCTCAAACCCTAAACCTCCCTTCTCCTCTTTCCTGTCTGCTGCTTCTGCGCCTCATTGCAAATATCTTCTGTGCAGCTGCAGAACAGAACTCTCTCTCTCTCTCTCTCTCTACATATACAAACACAAATATATATACTCTCTATATATACGCATATACATACATAGACACATATATCATTATGGCTTCCGGCAGTGTTTCAAAGTCTCCTTCCTCAGACAAGATGAAGAAAGTGAAGAAGGGTTCCACCGAAACTCCGGAGAGTGGGGAATATATTGAGAAGAAGAGCAGAAAGGAGAAAAAGACAAAAATGCCCTCCGACGATTCGAATATTGTGAAAAAAGTAAAGAGGAAGCGAAAGGATACGGAGGTTGACAATGAGGAAGAGGAGAGGAGCGAGACTAGCTCGGAGATGGGCGAGCCGGTGAATTCGAATAAGAAGAAAAGAATGAAGCTTGACGATGAGGAAAACGAGGAGGAAGAGAAACCAAATGCCGTGTCGAATTTCCGGATTTCGAAGCCGTTGAGGGAGGCCTTGAAGGTCAAGGGGATCGAATCTCTGTTCCCGATACAGGCCATGACTTTTGATACCATCCTTGATGGGGTCGATTTGGTTGGCAGGGCTCGTACTGGTCAGGTAAGGGTTTTTGTGTGTGTAATTTGAGGTTTCAATTCAAGGGTTCTGAGGATTTTGAGCTGAACTAATAATGTGAAACATTTGAGTTGTCATTCTGTTATAAAATTATTGAAATTTCACCGATTGCTTATACAATTAAGACTTCTTTTCTAGCTTTCTGAGCTGATTCTGAGAATAGAATGTGAGTTCCTCTTAGATATTCCGTAATGAGTGGAATTTGGGTAAAATTGGCTACCTTTTATGTAAGTTAATATTTATTGTTATATGCATCACAATGTTTCCACTGGGGTTTTGCTTCTCCAGAAAATAAGATGATTTTCAAAATCGAAGCTTATGGTGGCTTTAAAATGAAATCAATTTAAAACAAGGGAATATATTTTTTTGTTACTTTTTTTATTTTATTTTAAAGATTATGATGCCCAAAATGTTGGATCATGTTTTTGATGGAACTTCTTATTTTGTTTCTTCAAATGTAGTTAATAATTTGATTTTTATGAACTTTATGTTTTATTATTTTATTATGATAATTCTCAATATTTAGTATTTTGTGCATTAGAATCCAGTTTATAAGTCGCCCTGGATCTAGTAATAGTAATATGGGTTAATGTGCTCCCTTTCTCCAAAGTAAGATAATACTTGCAAATTTTGAGCCACCTTGAACTGGTGTTGGTATGCTAAAATAGTATGATAAACTGAAATTTGTCGAGCTTAAAACTTTGCTATGTGAATGTACCCAAAGTTATGTTGACTTAATATTTTCTTGGTATTTAACAGGGCAAAACACTGGCCTTTGTGTTACCCATATTGGAGTCGTTGACAAATGGACCTACAAAAGCTTCAAGAAAGACAGGATATGGGAAGGCACCAAGTGTGCTCGTGCTTTTACCCACTAGAGAATTGGCCACTCAGGTATTTTGTTGGTTAACAAAACAACTGCCCTACGATTCTTTTTTACCATTAATGGTTTCTTCCATCAAGTTTTCACCTTTTTATTTGTTTCATTCCCTCTCTGCCTTGTTTATGATTATAGGTGTTTTCTGACTTCGAATTCTATGGTAAAGCATTGGGGTTGACTTCGTGTTGCCTATACGGGGGGTCTCCTTACCAGCCACAGCATATTCAATTGAAAAGAGGTGTTGACATAGTAATTGGCACTCCTGGCCGCATTAAGGTTATGCTTTTTTTTAGGGGGGGTCTCCTTACCAGCCACAGCATATTCAATATACTTTGTGCTAAAATATTTCCACCACAACTGTGTTATTGATTTTTTGGAGATCTTGGTGCAGGATCACATAGAGAGGGGGAATATTGACTTTAGCTCACTGAAGTTCCGCGTGCTTGATGAGGCTGATGAGATGTTGAGGATGGGTTTTGTTGAAGATGTTGAACTAATTCTAGGTGTGTGATACTTCACAATTTTGTAACGGAGTGGTTGGTGTCTGAATTGCTTGCTACTGTATTAGTGATAAAATTTTGTGTTCACTTTTGGTTGGTGCCTTATAATTGCTTTGCATTGTTTTTATTAGAATTTTAAATTTTTTACTCTAATTATTATATAGTCACTAAATTTTCCATTTTGAAATAAAGGCAAGGTAGAGGATGTGAGCAAAGTTCAAACACTTCTCTTCAGTGCCACTTTGCCAGAATGGGTGAAGCATGTACGTGTCCCCCTCCCACCTGCTGCATGTGCTAACTTTCATTTTTGTGTGAATATTCTGCTCTAGATTATTGCTTTTGACAATATTGCAATTTTTTTCCTGACACGAGTACTTTCTGAGGCTAGATTGCATCTAGGTTTCAGAAAAGGGATAAGAAAACTGCTGATCTTGTTGGCAATGAGAAAATGAAGGCTAGTACCAGTGTGAGACATATTGTTCTTCCTTGCTCCAGTTCTGCCAGATCTCAACTTATTCCGGACATCATTCGCTGCTATAGTAGGTCAGTTGCATATAACCCAACTGAATACAGGTTGTAATTTTCTGATATGTTATTTGATTCATTTAAAAATCCAATTCTTTTTTGCATGAAATATTTATTCAGTGGTGGCCGCACTATTATTTTCACTGAGACAAAGGATTCTGCCTCTACACTTGCTGGCGTGTTGCCTGGAGCACGTGCTTTGCATGGGGACATACAACAATCTACTCGTGAGGTAAATTTATATATATATATATATTCGGTCGTGCTACATGTACTAAATAGTTTACATACATATGATGTGGTAAGATATGAATGTGTCAGGATTTTTTCAATCAAATAAATAAAAAAAAGTTCTCCACTCTATTTTCGACACCTCATCAGTATGTAAATCATTATGTAACTCAATTATGTATAAGTAACATTATTCATAAATATGTGTGTGTGTGTTTTTTTTTTTTTTAAAATGTGATAGATGTTACTTGTATCAATTTATAGACATCGCTCTAAGAAAGAAAAATGGCTGTGGAATCAGCTACCTCTTACTTATTATAGGTTAACACGAGTAGAAATTATATTGCTGGTAGAATGGAAATGTTTCTAGTGTTCCAGTTGAACATTATTTCTTGTATATTCCTTCAGCTTAGATGAATCTTAAAAAATTAATTCTTTAAATTTCACCTATGTGCGATCATTTAATTAATGTTATAGTTTGTGCTATGATGCTGTCAGGTGACACTTGCTGGATTCAGATCAGGAAAATTTTTAACACTTGTGGCCACAAATGTGGCGGCACGTGGATTGGATATTGATGATGTCCAGTTGATAATTCAGGTATGTTCCATTTTACTAAATCTAGGGGCTTTCATATCACTCTTTAATGCATGTTGTAAACCTGCTAGTAATGTGTGCACGAAAAACATGTATTATGCTGTAGTGTGAGCCACCACGTGATGTAGAGGCATATATTCATCGATCTGGACGAACTGGGAGAGCAGGTGAGTTGAGGATAATACGATTTCTTAAATATGATCCTTAAAATGGTTTGAGTTTCATTGTTTATATAATTGCATCTCTCCAGGGAAAACTGGTGTTGCTGTAATGCTTTATGATCCAAGAAAGTCAAATTTTTCTAGGATAGAAAGAGAATCTGGTGTAAAGTTTGAGCACATATCTGCCCCGCAGCCAGCTGATATAGCTAAAGCTGCTGGCGCAGAAGCAGCTGAAAAAATCACTGAGATCTCTGATAGGTAACATTTTTTTGACGTTTACCTTGGTTACTAGTATGTTTTGACTCAGGACATCCATGTATACTTCATATTTTGTAGTGTCATTCCGGTCTTCAAGGCTGCTGCTGAAGAGCTCCTGAATACATCTACTTTATCTCCGACTGAACTACTTGCAAAGGCACTTGCCAAGGCTGCTGTAGGTTCTATTTGCTTTTGTCTGTTTTGGTGGTGAACCACCTTTTGGTTCTATAATTGATACGTCAGGTTCACCATTTGTTATGCAGGGTTATACTGAAATCAAGAGTCGGTCACTTCTGAGTTCAATGGAGAACTCTGTTACAGTTCTCCTTCAGTGTGAAAGGCCCATCTACACACCATCGTGAGCGCTCAGAACTCTCCTATATATCCATTTGCACTCAGTGTTTTTTGAAGTATTGCAAATGATTATCATGCGGATGGATTACAATGTTATATATTATGTTGGTCCGTTGTGAACCCAATGAGGATTGATTTCAAAATATCAGTCTATACCACATGCTTCTCCTAGATCCTCCTTTTCATCTGCACTGGAAATGGTGGACAAGGGGAGGGATTATGCGTTGAAACAATTTAAAATTTTAATTTATTTCTTAACCATGATATTGCAGCTTTGCCTTTGGGGTTCTGCGGAGGTTTTTACCTGAAGAGAAGGTTGAGTCCATCAAGGGTCTCGCTTTAACAGCTGATGGAAAAGGTGCAGTTTTTGATGTGGCAGCCGAAGATGTGGACACATTCCTTGCAGGTTAGTTCTGTTGGAATTTGGAGAGAGCAACATCATGTGTGCTGTCCAATTGATGAATTTTCGGCATATTACCAATTTTCTATTTAATTCATTAACTTTCCTAACAATTTTAAGCAACCTCTGCTTGTACGTGATCTAATGAACGATCCATTTTGGGGGGCTTGCAGGCCAGGAAAATGCTGCTGGCGTAAGCTTAGAGGTAGTGAAATCATTACCGGCCTTGCAAGAAAGAGAGTCAAGAGGTGGACGATTTGGAGGTGGACGTGGTGGCTTTTCTGATAGGAGAGATGGTAGGTTCGGAGGAGGAAGAGGAGGCAGAGGGCGAAATGATAGGTTCTCCAGAGCTCCTAGAGGAGGAAGAGGTCAGGGCAACAACCGCAATTGGTGAAACCCTTGACCCACGAACTTTGCTTGTATGCATGCTGAAACATGCATAGAAATTTTGTGACTAAAGAATATTTAGTTTATGTTATTTATTTATTTTTATTTAATTTTTTTTTGGTTTTGTAAGCACGATGTACAATGTATTTCTTTCCCCATTATTTAACTTTAGGCTTATGACTTGTTCAAAATATTAAATTGATTAGCACAATGATTTGGTGGAAAATGCAGCTAATTGCCTAATCCTCTGTAAAACTAACAAACGTTTTACTGCTAGAATGTGTCTTTTTATTTCCAAAATTTTATCCACTTTTTAAGTGGCTAAATTTTCATTTCGACGGTAATATGGGAATCAAAACTTTTCGAATATGTATACATTAATTTTTGTCGAAAGTTTTGTCAAACAAGTTTTGATTCTAATTATTCTTTTTGTATAGTAAGATCGGTGAAAATAAGTAAGCTTTTTTAAAGGCATTTAGAAATATAATTTTTTCTGAGTGAAAAATATTTTGATAATAGATTTTGTAAAATTTTTTTTTTTTTTTTTTAATAAAAGAGAACATGTGATTAAAGGTTAGAAAAGTGTAAAATTAACTTATTCAAAGAAATATGAAATTTTAACTCATAAATTGCACAATATCGTAAATAGTTACTCCAAATATTATCCATATGCGAGAAGAGTTTATAAACAAAAACAAATCTTTGGTATCATCCTCAATACCGAGATATATTATAATATAAATAAATTAATTCGAGATTTCGCTATCAATTTCTTGACAAAGAAAAAGTAATCTTTCTCGATAAAGTTATTTGTTCGGTGCATGCACCTGTTGATGCGTACGGTTCAAAAAATAACTTCGAAAAAAAAAAAAAATAGCTTCAAAAAATGCTACTAAGTTGATCAACAAAACACTTTCTTAACGCAAACATCAGACGAGTTTTCACCTTGTATATTATGAAGAAGTCCCGCCAATAAACCAAATTAAACGAAGAATGATCGAATCCATGTGGCTAAATCTCAAGGACGTACTTGCCCGCTCTATACACAATTGCAAAAACATCAGGGAGCTTAAACAAATCCATTCCCACATCATTACATCCTCAAATTTATCACCAAATGATCATTATTTTCTCATCTCTCGCCTCCTCTTCTTCCTCTGTGCAGTTAATGAATCACCAGAGGGTCTCAAGTATGCGGACAAAGTGTTCAGACGCATTGCCAAGCCAAGTCTTTTTGCATACAATGCCATGATTAGAGCAAATGCAACGAAAAATAAGGACCCCTTTTCGCGCGAGTCCTTAATTTTATATAAAGAGATTTTGTGTATTAATCTGTCTCCTGATAGTATTACAATCCCTTTTGTATTAAAGGAATGTGCCAAGCGGGTTGACGGCTTAATGGGTCGGAGCATCCATGCACATGCAGTGAAGTTTGGGTATGAAGGCGATGTTTATGTGCAAAATGGTTTGATAGGCGTGTACTCGGAGTGTAGGTTTTTGGAGGATGCGAGGAGGGTGTTTGATGAAATGTCAAATAGGGATGTTGTTTCTTGGAATTCGATGATCGTGGGATATTTGAGAGGTGGAGAACTTGATGTGGCATTAGATTTGTTTAAGGAAATGAAGGACAGGAAAGACATTATTACTTGGAATTCAATGATCATGGGCTTTGTTCAAGGCGGTAGGCCGAAGGAGGCTTTAGGATTTTTCCAAGATATGCAGATTTTCAGTAATGATAGGGATATGGTTAGGCCAGATAAAATTACGGTGGCTAGTGTACTTTCTGCATGTGCTTCTCTTGGTGCCGGTGATCATGGAAGGTGGTTGCATAGTTACTTGAAGAGAAGTCGGATGGAATGTGATATGGTGATTGGGACTGCTTTGGTGGACATGTATGGGAAGTGTGGGTGTGTTGAAAGAGCGTTTGAGGTTTTCAATGGGATGCCAAAGAAGGATGTTTTGGCATGGACAGCTATGATTTCAGCATTTGCACTTCATGGGCACGGGGAGGAAGCTTTTAAGCTTTTTGCAAATATGGAAGCAGATGGTGTACGGCCTAATTCTGTGACATTTGTTGGGTTATTGTCTGCCTGTGCTCACGCGGGCCTGGTTGAGAAAGGTCGCATGTGTTTTGACACGATGAGGCATGTTTACGGTATTGAGCCGCAGGTGCAACATTATGCTTGTATGGTTGATATACTTGCCAGAGCTGGGCAGTTTGTTGAGGCTGAAGACCTTATCAGAGGTATGCCCATGGAGCCAGATGTTTTTGTTTGGGGTGCACTATTTGGAGGATGTCAATTGCATGGAAATGTCGAATTAGGAGAAAAGATTGCTGAAACCTTGATTAGTTTGGAACCTCAAAACCATGCTTTTTATATCAATTTGTGCGATGTATATGCCAAAGCTGGTAGATTTGACGACCTAAAGAGAATAAGAGCTTTGATGAAAGACAGAGAGATAAGGAAGTCGGTTCCAGGATGCAGCCTGATTGAAGTTGATGGTGTTGTCAATGAATTCTCCGTGAAAGGATCACCTGAAGTCCCGATTATGGAAGCAATAAAGAATGTATTGACGATATTAAGTCATGAGATGAAGAGACAAGATAATATGAATATTTTCATTACATAGAGGAAAAATAATTTTTTTGGTGACATGAAGATACTTGTTTGGCTGTGAGGTAAATTTCCCATTTGTTTGACGTGTGACATATGACCATCTGAAACATTTGAACCATCAGGCCATGTGCACTTTTGAGGATCCAATTGCACAATCTAAGCTTCTCTGCAACTTCCAGAAATTGAAGTTTCCTTGTTCATGGTTAATCTGTGTAACATATGATACTGCAGGATGGTTTCAGAATATGGAAAAGAGATGGTGAGAACTATATATGCTATGCAATGGGAATGACGACGTGCATTTGGGAAGAGAATTCTGACTGGAAATATGGCTCGAATATGGTGTTTTCCAGGCTAAAACATCTATCAAATTCACTGCGCCTTTGAGGTCAGCAATTGTTCTTCAATCCCAACATGCTTCTTGAAACGAAGCTTACAGGTTTCTCAAAATTTAACAGTTTCTTAACCATCTATCAGGTTTCTCAATTTTTTATTTTTTTTATTTTTCCTTCAAAGTATCAAATGCCTTCTCATCAGGGTTATGTATAGACATACACATGCTAGATCCAAACGTTACAGCAACTAAATTGTGAATAACACCGAGTCAAGGGACACAATTAACATCAATACATTATGGCCCGGTTTGGTAGGAATTTTAATCCAATTAAAATTGAAAATATAGTCGTTATTGGGTCTCACTCGTCTAATAAAAGTCAACAATAACAACTAGTTTTTCAATTTTAATCTCTACCAAACGAGCCCATA
>CAIGRQ010070804.1:0-16013 GCA_903798375.1 Fraxinus sp. D2006-0159 | reverse complement strand
GAAGAAATAATTTCACAAGCAAATCACTCACTTCAGTTTTTGGTGAGAGAAATAATGCAACATGCAAGTCACCCAAGATAGTTTCATCAAGTTCACATCGCTTTTTTCATCTCTTAGTCGTTATCATGTAATGAAATCTCCCACAAGCATATCCTCCTCATCAATTTCTTGAGTGACAATTGTTGTTTTTTATGATGAAGTTATATACAGGCATTTTGTTAAAATCAACCATAGTCATCAACATCTTGCTATATTTTATCTTTTTATATCCTTAAAAGGAGGTAAAACAAAAACAAACAAAAATGGAAAAAAATAAAAATACAAGAATGCAAGTAGAAATTCGAACTAGTGCTAAAATAAATCGAATCCAAACTAAAGTAACAATCCACGAGAACGACGTCAAAAACTTGTTGCGAGAATATTTGTTCGTTTTAAATATCGTAAGTGTACGATTCATTAACAAGTAGTAAAATGTATTTAGAGTCCAAGTATAATACTTACAAAGATTGTACTATTGTAAATTCAAATTAATCGAAACAATGAAAACTTATGATTTTTCTAAGATTAAATTGTCACAGACGATTATAATTAAAAATGCAAGACCTAACTTAAATAAAATCGAGTCAAGATTGTGATTATTGCTAGTATTACTATGATGATGAAAAGCGTACTAGGATTCAGAATCCTCTTATATCAATCTCCTTTAATCCAAAACCTTACAATTTGACAACATGATTCAAGGGATAATTGCAGCAACGGTACCAAACCTTTCATTTAGTAGCAGGCTTTGTCGAAACCTTTAATTTGTGTCATCCACGGTACCAAACCTTTCAAAATGTTCGCAATTGAAGTCCAAATGGATGATTTCTGTTAGTTTGACCGTTAGTTGACCAAATAATTGACTTTGACAATAATTTTAAAATCAGTTAACATTATTGTCAAAGTCAATTATTTGGTCAACTAACGGTCAAATTAATAGAAACCATCTATTTAAACTTCAGCTATGGACATTTTGAAATGTTTGGTATCGTTGGTGGCAAAAATGAAATGTTTGGTACTGTGGGTGGCACAAATTGAAGGTTTGGACAAAGTCTGCTACTAAATGAAAGGTTTGTTACCGCTGCTGCAATTATCCCCCATGATTCAATTATGAAGATCAATATTCCTGAATTGTTTAACAATCTCTCTCTAGTAAAATTAAATATATTCTTACATATGACCCGAATATATTTTTATGATGGATGGGAACATATAAAAATGCATTAAAAGTTCATGAATACTTAAACATCACATAAAGTATAGCGGTATATTTCTATCGCTCATCGGACTCTACGATAATTGATACTATGTCTAACTTATTTTCAATCTTTTGAAGGTAAAACAAGCCACAATACTTATACAACTATTGCACATATAATTGTAGAGAAAATTAAATCCATGTCAATCATTCAAGAAATTAAGAACATGCTTTGAATGGCTAAAATAAATAAAATCAAGAGTTAAAAGTTCATGACACAAGGTTCATCGAAAATCCTAACACTAAAAATATTTAGCTACTCATAACATGGGAATTAAACAAGCAAAAGTTAAACGATATCACTAAAAATTGACGAAACGTGATTGACTTCCCAATTTTGCACAATAATTGATAGATTTATGTACAAGAATCTAGAAAAAAAATTCTCCTTTCGTGCCGCGTGTGTCGTCCCTATCTTCTGCCCACCCTTTTTCTTACTTTCTTCAATCGTCTCTACGTTTGTATTATCTTCAACCTTAGTCACCAATGTTCTAATCCAAAAAAAAAAAAAAAATCAATTCCTCCCAGCCTGTGTTTCGTGTGTGTGTTTGTGTGTGTGTGTGTGTGTGTGTGTATTCCCCACCCCAAATACCTGATTTAGCGGGTAATCCCTGCCCCGTTCAGGGTGGGACTTCGCAGGTATCGAACCGAACCCAAGTTGAATCGTGTGATTGTTCTTAAGTTAAATACTAGAATGTATTTGAATCGAGAATCGACGTATTTTGTTTGTTTGGTTCTCAGTTCTAGACTAAGTACCAAATAATCAAATAAGAACAAAATCTCCATAATTTTTTAAATTTTTTTTTATCTTAAATAAGTCAAATTATTTTATTCTTTTCAAATAAATTTACTAACAAATTAATTTAGCCGAAACCTAAGATATGATTTCTAATTTCTAATTTCCAACTCAAACCTAACTTAATCTAATTGACACAAGTTTTACTCAAATATGCTATTCTATCATAGTGTCGTTTCTACCATTATGAAGAAATCGAATTGGAAACTTGACCGCGCATGGGAGTTCGCTATCTTCTTCTTCCTGTGACTGCTTATGGGAGCTCGCTATCTTCTTCTTCCTGTGATTTGAACATTCAAATCTATGAAGAACTCAATAAAAAGAGAAACACAAATATCATGAGATTGGTTTACATTATTTTGTAAGAGTTAAGATTGAATATGTCATTAGTCAAATTAATGTACCGTTATTTTAAATATTAAAGAATTTAATTATTGTATAGAATTTGAGAACCGAACCCGAACGGTTCCATAATAAATTTGGACCTGTTCCACATAAATGCCCAAAAATTCGAGTCCGATTTGGTTCGGTTCTGTAATATATTTGAACCCGACTGTTTCACTTAATAAATACTCGAAAATTCGGGTCCGATTTGGTTCTGTTCTAGAGAACCAAATTGCAGCCGCCCAATTCTCTTTCATGTGCCTTTCATTGTCTTCTTCAATTGGTCCAAGTTGAAGCCCATTATTGTGGTGTTTGTCTTCAAGTCATCATTCTTTCTAAACAATGCAATTTAATCCCTTGTATTTCTATTTATTTATGCAGCTTATGTGTTCTTTAATTCAATTCAAGTCCTTCAATTTTCAAAGTGTAGAGTTTGATCCCCCAACATTGCATCCAATAGTCAATTAATCCTTCTTTCTTTTCCAATTGTTTCAAAATTAACCCAAGTTAAGTAAAATTCAATAAATTGACGACACAAAAGCTTGGTAATATGGCTCAAATAAGTGCACAAAACGCATTTATCAAGTATATATTGGTAAAGGGATGTGATGATAGTTGTTAAGGCATACCAAAATTTGAGTCAATGCGGAGATTGTTAAATTGAGTTAAATTAGTTGAATAAATTAGGAGTCAAAGTAGTAATCTAATTGAAATCCTAATTCAATAGTTAATTTTTGGGTGGAATAATGATTTTATATACGAAGAAAATGTCTCCGAGCCCCCGTTCGGTTTCCATTTCTTAAAGATCTTTTTTCCAAATACATTTTAAATAATATATTTAATGGAATTCACAATTTTTATTAACTTTTCAACCACACATTTTACCAGCTTTATCAAACCAAATAGGGGCTGACTTTATATGTAATTAGGAAAAGGATTAAGACTCTTACTATAAAAAGATAGGGCATGCATGACATTGAGTTTATTGTGTTTGGCACCAAGGTGCAGACGATGAGTGTTATGCTGTAAGTCCAATCGATTTAAGTTGTAAATGCTTTTAATATAATTAATGCATTTTTTTACGACAAGTTCTATTATTTAATTGAATTGTTGTTATGATAAGTTATATTAATAGAGTTTTTGGATTAATGTCCCATTAACTTGTTAGTCACAAGGAGTTGTAATAATGGGAAATAAATTATATATGACAAAATCTTAAATTATCTGTGATCGTAAATAATAACGGGATATAGATATCGTTATCACGGTTAAACCAACATTTCTCACTTATGAAGTGATTAACTGATCTCACAAGTTAAAATGTAGTGATATTTAAATGGACACGTGAATATTTTGTTAGAAGAACAAAACATTGGAGACTCGTTCGAGACATTCTACATGGATAACTATCTGAGATTCAGTGTTTTATCTCGTTTAGTAGTGGAATTGGTCGTTCAACTTGATATCATCATATTGCCTCCTTATATGGGGACAATCATAATTTGGTGATATTGGATGTTTCTCGATCGAGAATAGCTAATACAACATCGTTTAGGTATGTCAAGAATCGTATGATAGTAAGAGATTATGATATGTATTTCGTTCGGTTAAATTAATAATGAAAAACAGCCAAGGTGTGCTTGTAAATTAAAAGTGAGTTTTCGACTTATATTGATTTAAAAATAAAATGAAAGATATGATTAATAATCGAGATTGACGCAACTTCTTTATCTCATGATTAATGAGATCATATTGATTAAGAGATATAGTTTCATGGTAAATGAACAAATTTTGTTTTTGTCATACTACATGATATTTTTCGTCATATGTTTTGTCTGACACATTGCTGATATCAATTTGTGACGAAGAATGTGAATTAATTAATTTAGGTAAATTAATGATAAATTAAATGGGTAGTTTAATTTCTCTTATTTTGATTATATCAAAAAAATAATTCACGTCATTAGGTATATCATAATTGAAAACCTAATTGGTCACATATAAAAAGAACTAGAAGAATGATGTTACTAATTAATTAATTGACAAGTGTTGACATTTGCACATTTAATTACTTATTAATGGGCTGAGTTAATTAATTCATGGACCAAATTAATTAATTAAATATTGGATTGGGTTGAGTTTAAGTGACGGGTCAAGCCCACTTAAACTACCCATTTAAAACTTCTATTAATAAGCTGTTAGGGTTCGAGAAATCACAAGAGAAAGTCGTTATCTTGCTAGCACAAGAAAAAAGAAAATCTATTATCTCATTCTTGTTCCCTTGTGTGGATTACCATTGGAGGTTGGACAATTAGTTAAAGATGTAGCCCCTGTTTGTTCTACATTTTCTTCCCACTATTAGAAATTTTGTGACCCTTTTTTTTCAAACATCTGGGCCACATTATCACACAAAGAGGTCAAAAATGTCGCTACTTCACTGTGCAACGGCCACAATATTTATACAAATGGGAAAAAAATGTAAAACAAACAGGGGCATAATTCTAATCACAATTCTATCTAAATACTATAAAGATCCCTTGGTGATTGAAATTGTTCCGTTGTGCACGATTCAGTAAATTTCTAGAAGTGGTATCAGAGCCTACTTTGTACTTGTTAAAAAATATTTTGTATTTTGGAACAATCAAAAGTTGATTTTTATTAGATTTCTTGGATCTAACAATTCTAAAAAATATATTTCATGTTTAAAATTCTATTCTTGAACGAAAATTAATACTTTATTCAGAAAATCGGGTCAGAACCGAATGGTCGACGACGTTGCTAGTGGCAACAATTGTCGTCAGCGTCGCTAAACAACATCGTTGCTGCCTCACAGTGACAGCACTCCCTGCAGCACGCAAAGCAATGGGCCCTGCTTCCCAACTTGTGGTGACAATGCTAATTTGAGTAGTGGCACCGATTGTTGCTATTGACTACATTAGCAAAACGTCAAGCCATTGTTTTTTTGCAACGCCATCTGTAGCTACGCATGACACGCTATTGCTATAGTAGTGATGTGTAATATTATCCATGTGTCATCAATGTATGATAGTGGCAGCACACACTATGAAGGCGCTAGTGACAACGTTGGGTTGTAGCCGATACACCCCTAAATGATTTTAGCGTTTTAGGGTTCAAATTGGGTCAGATTACAAATTTTTAAAAGGGTTTGAATTGCAATTTTAAAAAAAGATTTAAATTTGATTTTGAAAAGGATTTAACCTATATTTTTTCAATTTTGATTAGAAATTTGATATTGATAAAATTAAATTTTATTTTCAAATCCACAAATTATTAAATAATAGCTAAAATTGATTTTAAATTAAATATAGAACTTTAACCCTAAATTGAATTTTATTTTATTTAGGTGTTTTATCCAAAGTTAAAATGTTTGTTCAATTGGAATTAGAATTAGATTCTAATTTGACATTTAATTAAAATTTGATTTTAGCTAAATAAGTTTACCATAATTTTGGAAATGGAGTTGGACTCTAAAATAATTTTAACTAAATAAATTCATCCTAAAATTTTAGAATTAGAATTGGACTCTGATTTAGTATTTAATTAGAATTTGATTTTAATTGAATAACCCATTAATTAAATTAATTGATTAATTACTTATTTAATTGTTCCGATCCATTTGTCTAAAATAGTTTAGACGATTTTAATTGCTAAACATTTGAAATATGTTTATATATAATATTAGATATTACATAGGAATGCATTTATGTGATGAATGTATATTTAGTGGATGATCATGTACTCAACCATATGAATGCGTTGAATTTTTAGTTTTATTCTTATAGTTTTTGGGCATGTGAGCTCTTATTTTATGATAAAATATGTATAATTATTATGAAGAGACATTTGCATCATTTTAAATATTACGTCAAATTTATTATTTACCTTCTCATTATAGCGAAAAACAAAAGTCCTAAACTTGTTGAGTATACTCAATGCTTGTAGGATATGTTTGACACTGCGAAATATGTGGTATTTCTGAATGATGGGTTCAATTTAACTAAAATTTATCTTTCGTTTAGTATACATAAGGAGATAAATTCTATATGCATGTTAAGCTAACACATAAGATGTGTAAAAAAAAAGTTGTTAGTCTAATGATGTGGACGTTGCATGGAGATACAATTATTGAATTATGGATAATCATATCTATATATTATTCTTCTATTTTTCTTCTTTTTACGTTTATTGAATTATGGATAACCATATAAATTTGATAGGCATACTAAATGAAAAATAATGACCAAGCCAAATTTTCTCGACTGGCACCGCAAAAGCACCATGAGGATATAGATGCTTAACACATAATTTTTCAGCTCAAAGAGTTGTATGATGAATAATTACATGTGGAAGGATATGAGACTTTCAAGCAACTATACCGATGTAAAATGACAGAATGATCTCTAGTCATTGCTTATGTACTAAAGATGATTGATTATATTGAGACTGTCTCAATTGGGTTCAATGAAGGACCATGAACTAAGTGATAACTTGGTTATACAATCTATGCTAGAGAGCTATTCACAATTTATTATGAATATCAACACGAATAAGCTTGGATGTACTATCCCTGAGTTGTTGAACATACTTAAGACTATCGAGCCCAACATCAAAGTTAGTGGTGGGCAAGTCTTGGCCATTAATTCCACTAAGGGCACTAAGAGGAAGTCTAAATGAGGCTTTAGGAAAACATCTAAAATGGCTAAGACAGTCAAAATAAAGAATGTTAATACCAAATCTGATGACCCTTGATATCATTACTGAATGAGAATTCATTTGAAGATACATTGTAAGGTTTATGTCTACTTCATTAACTTCTGGGATATTAGACATTAGATATGGATCTTATATTTGTATAAATATATAGAAACTAAAAAGAAGTAGATCACTATAGAATGGAGAAGTTGACTTGCACATTGGAAATAGAGCAAGGGGTTGCTATATTACCTATAAGAACAAATTTCTTGCCATTGCCTTCAAGATTAGTATTAGAATTAGAGAAATGTTACTTTTATTCCTACCATTATCAAGAACATGAATTTAATTTCATGTTTGGACATGAATTTTTAATTAATGTTATGGACAATTATTATTCATTTTATCTAGATGAGATCTTTTATGGTCATGACAACTTATAAAATGACATTTACATTCTTGATTCATGCATTATGAGTATAGAAAATAAATGACATAAAAGTGATAACATAAGTAATACCTTTTTCAGCATTGCAGACAAGGTCATTTAAATGAGAAATGCATTTTCAAATTACATAGAGATGGATATTTCGAGTCAACTGATTATGAATTATTTCACAAATACAAATCACGCTGCTTGGCAAGATGACTAAATTCCCTTTTACTGGAAAGGGAAAAAAATAACAATTATTGGGGATACACACTGACGTATGTGGCCATGTCAATCATCGCCAGAGGTGATTTCTCCTTACGGAATCACATTTTACAAATGTCCACTCTAGATATAATCATATATACTTAATGAAGTTCAAGCATGAAGTACTTGAAAAGTTTAAGGAATTCAAGCTAGAAGTAGAGAAACAAATAGGCAAGTGTATTCTCGCACTAAGATCTGATCGATATGAAGAATATTTAAAAAGAGAATATTTATATTATATAAAAGGGAATGAGATTTTCTCGCAGTAGACTTCACCACATACACCGCAACATAATGTATATGAACGAAGAAATTGCACACTATTAGATATGGTGCGATNAAGTGTATTCTCGCACTAAGATCTGATCGATATGAAGAATATTTAAAAAGAGAATATTTATATTATATAAAAGGGAATGAGATTTTCTCGCAGTAGACTTCACCACATACACCGCAACATAATGTATATGAACGAAGAAATTGCACACTATTAGATATGGTGCGATCAATGATGAGCCATGCAAACCTTTCCAAATCATTTTGGGGTCATGAATTGATTGCAGTATACTATACACTAAATTGTTTCCCATCTAATTTGGTTAAAAAGACTCCATACAAGTTATGGAAAGACAGGCCCAACTTTTCTTATATTAAAGTTTGGAGCTATGATGTTTATGTGAAATGCATTGAATCGGATAAGCTTGAGGTTAAATCTAATAAATTCATATTTGTGGGATATTCAGATAGACAATTTGACATCAATTCTATAATCCCATTGAGAAGAAAATGTTCGTCTCAAGACATACCATATTCCTAGAGAAGGAGTTTATTCTAGGAGAGTATCGGGAGCAAAATTGTACTTGAAGAAGTTCAAGAATTAATGGATAATTGACTAATTAGATTTACCTGAGTCTTATCTCACATCCATCACTGAGGAACAAATTCTTGATTAGTATGAGACTCCTAAGTACATTCCAACTCAGCGTAAGTAAAGTAGGATCATTTTACCTCCTAGAGGGCACGTTCATGATTACCAATTGAAGATGATGTACCTACATATTACATAAAAGTAAAGTCGATTGTTGACTCAAAGAGATGGCAGGAGGGCCATGGAATTCAAAATGATCTCATTGTATGTAAACAAGGTTTGGACGTTGGCTGACCCGCTCGATGGCATAAACCCATTGGTTGTAAATGGGTTTATAAGAAAAATGTCAACATCGATGGGAACATCCATACATACTGAAAGTTACATATTACCAAATTAACGGCTACTAAGTCACCGAATGGTTATTAATCATCCGTTTTTAATTTTGACCCTATGTGCTTTAATCAATCAAAAGTAACAAGTCACTTTTAAATTCTTTCTAGATGATTAGATCAAACAAGTCAATTCCCTAAGTTTGAATACCGCAGTAATAAGGAAAGCAATAAATAACGAACACCGATATGATGACGAAGAAATCCCAACGGGGTAAAATCTCTGGGACCAAACCAATTACTGGACTATAGACAATGTGTATTACAGTTCAATTCCAAACTAGTTCCACTAGCGGTTATAAACTCGTAACTCCAAGATCTATGGTTCCTTCTAGCCTTACGATCTGCTACCGTAGATACTATCTAGCAAACCTGCTAGACACCCGATCTACCTCCTGTAGCTTCCAAGATTTGCTTTAAATTCTAGACTTACAATTTTCTACACACGCCTCTTCCAAGTGGATACTATTTATGTTCTTTTGTGCTTGTAGTCTAACCTCTTTCAACCTCCTGAAACTTTTGAAGTCCAACTGAAAAAGTACCTTCCTAAGGATGTTTAGGAAATCGGTGTTTTGAATTTTTCACTATGATGTTTTTCCAAAGTGTGGTAGAATGATCTCACTAATAAAAAGGATAAATCNAAATTTCGTCCCAGACATCTGTATTTATAGTTGGGGACGCTTTGGTGTTATGGGTTGTGTAAAACTTTTCAAAATCACGAATTAGGCCTGGCCGCATAAATATGTCACTCGAGCGAGGGAGTCTTTCGCTCGAGAGAGGGAGCTGTCGCCTGAGTGACAAGGTGGCGAAATGCGGGCGACAGTGTTTCTATTTTTGCTGCTCGAGCCAATCATGGCGACAGTCTAGCGAAATTTTGGCGCTGTGTTTTTCTTGTTTTCAACCTCTAACCTTAACCCTAACTCATGTAAACAAAATGGCATCCAAGTCTTTGACTTTTTACAAGTGTTCAATTAAGATCCTTTTGTTCGCAAACATGTCAATTACAACATTGGACCTAACACATACAAATCAAGGCTAGTAGCTAAAGGTTACTAACAAAGACAATGAGTTGACTTTGATGAAACCTTTTTGCCTGTAGCTATGCTAAAGTCCATTTGGGTTTTGCTTGCTATGTATGACAAATGAGATATGACAAATAGAATTCAAAACTGCTTTCCTTAACGAGAACTTGTAAGAGGAAGTGTACATGACACACCATTTGAATCCAAAGATGCCAACAAGATATGTAATCTTGATTGATCCATTTATGGATTGAAGCAAGCTTCTAGGAGTTGGAATATTTGCTTTGATGAGACAATAAAAAGCTTGGTTTTATAAAAAAAAAATGAATATGAACTATGAGTTTATGAAAAGACACATAAGAGTACTATCCTATTCCTAATATTATATGTAGAAAACATATTATTAATGAAAAATGACATCCCTATAGTTTAATCGATGAAATTGTGGTTTTCAAAGAATTTCGCATGAAAGATGGAAAGCAACTTGATCTATAGAGATAGATGTAGAAGATTAGACTTATCCCTATCTATATAGTTATGTGGAGAAAATAAACTGTGAATTTATTGATACACTGATACTAACTTCTTGTTAGACTAGGATGATAGCATGTCTCAAATGAAGATATGGGTTTACTCGGGTTTACTCTTGATCATAGAACGGTTGGTTGGAAAGGTTCAAAAAAGGAAATACTTATTGATTAATAAACAAAAGCCTAATACATCACTACTTAGGAAGCAACAAAAGTTGTAGTCTAGATCAAGAAGTTCATTAATGAACTTGGAGTAGTTCGTAACATTGTTGATCCTGTACCTCTATATTGTGATAAGAATGGAGCTATCACACAAATGGAGTAACTAATGTCTCATTAATGATCCAAACCTGTGTTGAGGCGGTGTCATTTTATCGGAGAGATAATACAAAGAAATGACGTAAAGGAAGAACTAGTTCCCACAATTGATAATATTGCAAATCCACCGACAAAGAGTTGTCATAGTATAAATATGATCTTCATGTACACTCTTATTTGATAAGATATAGTGATTGGATCTAGTGCAAATGGGAGTTTGTATGTGTTATGCTCTAGATTCAATAGATCTAGGTAGTAAACACTTTGAATATGATTAATGCATTTTATTTATGACAAGATCTATTATTTAATCCAATTATTATTATGATAAATTATATTAATAGATCTATAAATTCAAGTCCTAGTAACTTGTTAATCAAAAGGAGTTGTGATAGTGATAAACAAATTACATGACTAAATCTTAAATTATCCGTGATTGTAATTAATAATGAAATACAGATATGTTATTAAGGTTAGACCAACATATGTGACATTTTTCACTTATGAAGTGAGTAACTGATCTTACAAGCTATAATGTAGTAACATTTAATTGGATCCGTGATTGCTTTGTTAGAATAACAAAGAATTATAGGACCCCATTGGAGAGATTTCATATGGATTATATAGTGTGTCGTGGTTAATCTTTAACGTTCGGTAGTTGAATTGGTTTTTAGATTGAAGGTTCTTATATGTGTTTATCACTCTTAGATAGTAAGAAATTATGATCTATATTTCATTCAGTTAAGTTAATAACGAAATCGTTGGCCAATATATGCTCATAAGTCGAAAAAGAGTTTTCGACTTATATTGACTTAAGAGTAAGATGAAAGATATGATTAATGATCGAGACTGATGCACTTGTATATCTCGTAGTAAGTTAGATTATATTGATGAAAAGATTATAATTTCACAGTAAACAAATAAGTTTTGGTTTTGTCATACACTTTGACATTTTTCATCCCATCTATTGTCCTAAACATTGCTAGATGTCAATCTTGGACGACGAATATGAATGATAAATTAAAAGGATGTTTTAACTTATCTTATTTTGATAAGATGAAAATAAAAATTCAACATCATTAGGTATCTTGATCGAGAACCTAATGGGTTACACACAAAAATGAGAACTAGAAGAATGATGTTATTAATTAATTAATTGACAAGTGTTGGACATTTGCACAGTTAATTAATTTGGTTAATTATTTTGGACCTAATTAATTAATTTATGAATCAAATTTAAATAAATAAATAAATTTATGGACCAAATTTAATTAATTAGATTAATTAAATATTTGACCTTGTTAAGTTTAAGTAATAGGCTCAGTCTACTTAAACTTCTATTAAGAATTTGTTAGGGTTTGAGAAATCACAAGAGACATTCGTAATCTTGCTAGCAGAAGAAAAGAGACTATATTCTGTCATTCTCGTTCCCTTATGTGGATTATTATTGGAAGGTGAACAATTGTATAGCTGTGGATTGTAGTTCGTGATTGTTCTTAGCAGAACTAACTAAGGGTATAATTTTAATCACGGTTTCTATCTAAACATGAAGCAAATCCTTGGTGTGAATTGAAATTGTTTTAAATTCCGCTATGTATAATTAAGTAAATTTCCAACACATGTATTCAAAATTGTCAAAGTTTTGAAAGAGAAAATATATAGAGAAAATACAGAGGAAAACGACATGCATGGGTTAGCAGCATATGTTGAACATTTTTGTTTTGTGTAGGGAGAACTTGTGAGAGATAAGAAAAAAAAGATTGTATTTTGAGGTTGTAAGTGCCCTAGTTGCAATAAATTTATGTTGTATACATTTTTAATATGTTTATTAATGCATTGATTTCTAGCAACATCTACTATTTTGTTGAACTACTTTTTATACAAATTATATCAATAGAGTTTGTAGATTCAAGTCAAAATAACTTGTTAATTACAAGTTGTGATAGTGAGAAACAAATTACAAATGATCAAATCTCAAATTATCTTTAGTCGTAAGTAATAACGAGATACAAGTATCGTTATTATGATTAGACCATCACGTGTGACATTTCTCACTTGTGTAGTGTATAGCCAATTTCACAAGCTAAAATGTGGTGACATTTTAAATGAACACATGAATGTTTTGTTATAAGAACAACACACTGGAAACTTGCTTGAGATATTCCTTATGGATAACTATTTGAGTATTAGTGTTTAATCTCAAATATTCATAATGAAATTGGTCATTCGACTTGAGGTCATCATAGTTTCTTATATCAAGATAGTCATGATTTGGTAATGTTGAATGTTGCCAAGAATCACTAATATGACATTGTTTGAATATGTCAAGAATCATATGAAAGTTGTGAATGATCGATAGTCCGTCACTTATATAGTAAGAGATTATGATCTACATTTGGTTTAATTAAGTTGATAATACAATTCTTGGCCAATGTGTGTTCATAAGTCGAAACGAGTTTTTTTATAATATTGACTTAAGATTGGGATGAAATATATGATGGTAATCGAGAATGACACACATACATATTTCGTAATTGATCATATCATATAGATGAAGGGATTTTGTCATACCATGTAACATTTTTCGTCACATGTATTTCTTGACCTATTGTCAGATATCAATCTGAGACGATGAATGTAAATTGATGATAAGTTGAAAAATGATAGTTTAATTTATTGATTTTGATTAGATCGAAATAATAATTCACATTGTTAGATATCATGATCTTTTAACCTAATGGGTCACATACAAAAAGAAAAACTTCAAGAAATGAAAAACCCTAATCTCTCGTTCTTGCTCCTTTGTATGGATTATCATTAGAGGTTGGACAAAGAAATTGGAAAATATTGGCAAAAAAGCTTATAAGAATTACTAAAGTATATAATTCTTATCATAGTTTCATCTAAACACAAAGAAGATTCTCAATGGGAATTGAAACTATTTTAAATTCCATTATGCATGTATAAGTAAATTCCCAACAATGATATTAGAGCCGACTTTGTATTTGTCAGAAATTGTTTGTAAATCTTGGGGTACAATTAATTGTTGATTAAATTTTTTTTTTTTTTTTAACTTTTACAAAAAATTATTCACCTTCAAAAATCTATTTTTGAAAATAAAAAATATTTTTGGTCAAAATTAGATCTGAAGGTAGCATGCGGTGACGACCATTGGTGGCAGCAGCCATCACTGACCGGAGGAGGCGACAATCGCGTGATGGCGTGCTGTCGCACATGTTGCAACGAGCTACGCTGCGATGACGAGGGACACTGTGTGTTGCGGTAGCACCTGTTGTTGTGACAACAGCAACGCTTGTTGCGACTATAGGTTACAGCAGAAAGCACCGCTACTAAGCAGCAGTGCATCGTTCCGCTATGTGAGGCAACACACGTACATTGCTAGCTGTTGAGAGGCGACGCTGGTGAGCATTGTCCCCTATTTATAGGGTTAGGATTTTCGATTTGAATTTTAGGGACATGATCTCTTTATGCAATTTAGGAAAATATGCTCCCCCTGCCTGCAGATTCGAGGGTCAAATTACAGGTTTTAAAGTAAAGTCTTACTTGTAGTTTTAGAAATTGTGGGGCAGTCAATAATTTTAAATTAGGGGTCAGATTGTAAATTTCAAAAGAGTTTTGAATATAAATTTTGAAAAGGTTTTAAATTTGACTTTCAAAAGGGTTTTGACCTAAATTTCAATTCTGACCAACTTAAAATCTTGTTTTGAATTTATATTATCATTTAAATTAAATTTTAATTTAAATATTAAACTTTGACCCTAAATTGTATTTATTGTATTTATATTTTTATGCCAAAATAAAATACTAATTCAATTGAATTAAAGCTAGACTATAATTTGATATTCAATTATAATTTGATTTTAATTAAATTATACTACCCTAATATATTCTTGAAATTAGATTGGACTCTAATTTAGTATTTGATTTTAATTAAATAAACTTGCTAGTTAAATTAATTATTTAATTGTTTAGATCTATTTTTCTAAAGTAATTTGACGACATTAATTGTTAGACATTTGAATTATGACTATATATAATATTGGATATTATATAGGAATGCAAATATGTGATGAATGTTTATTTCGTGGATGATTATGAACTCGACCATATGGATGTTGTTCATGCAAAACCCGCAAGTGTACGAGATCGTTGACAAGTTCTTATTTAAATTCAAGTAAGCAAAGAAAATAGAATCTTGGTTGTTAACTATTCTAGATTATTCTAAGAAAGCTTGTAAAATTCTAGTTATGTGTTTCTATGGGATGAATGTGACTACGAATCCACCTATTATTATCTATTTCAATTCTCAATTATGTAGCTAATATCATTCATACATTCTTGACAATTGATAAATCTATTGTAACTAATTCTCTTTTCCAAGACAAATTAAATCTATTCTAATCACGGCCCGAATCTATTCCTAGTCCGAATTCGAATGAATAGAACGCATTAAAGTTTAGATTATCTCAACAATTGCACACGTGATAAATATTATTCCTAATATTTATTGCACGTATGTTAATCAAGCAATGTTCTAAACCTATTGTGAGCCTCTCAGTACTACAATAAGCAACTATATATTAAATGGTGATCAAGCAATCAAATAATCAAACTATGCATACAAGATTAATCAAAAAAATAAGAATTTAACTAACTATTAGTCTTGAATTTAAAATAAAAATAATAAAAGGTTTCATCTTCATTCAATACCTGAAATAATTAGTCTAGCATACCTGAAATAATTAGTCTAGCATAATGTTCTATAAATCACACAAAAAGATTTGGAAAAACATCACATGGAATAAAAAATAATGAATGGAAAGTGAAAACTCAAGTTCTTCTTTGTATTTCTTCAACCCGGATTTTGAATCTTCAATCCTTGTGATAATCGCCTTTGAATCTTGTGCTCGCCTATTTCTTGTGGTGAAAATTTGGATTTGATATGTACTGAGTCGTTCACGCCATTCATCCCCCT
>CAIGRQ010070780.1:0-11509 GCA_903798375.1 Fraxinus sp. D2006-0159 | reverse complement strand
ATTGTATAATGTAAATTCGTAAGTTTAGGGCTTTCAGAAGCAAAACCTTTCCCCCCTTGGAGGTATTTATAGTCGTCTGGGGCCACGCGTGTGTTAGGCGGTTGCTGGTGCCACGTGTCCCACGTAAGCCTCCCCACTTCCCCCATGTTCGGGTTGGAACGGCTTCCACTCCCCGAGTGGTTAATTTTTTCCACGTTTGCTATTGGGCGGTTGTTGTTCGGCACATCGTCATATGTGCAGTTGGCGGGGTGTTGACCTCACGCAGTAGACACGGGG
Organism: Fraxinus sp. D2006-0159; assembly: GCA_903798375.1. Classification (NCBI taxonomy): domain Eukaryota; kingdom Viridiplantae; phylum Streptophyta; class Magnoliopsida; order Lamiales; family Oleaceae; genus Fraxinus; species Fraxinus sp. D2006-0159. Next base: position 11,233 of record CAIGRQ010070780.1, on the reverse strand, counting down.
GTCTACGATTCCGTGCGATAAGTACAGGGGTCGTAACATGACCTTGTGCTGNCCCCATGTTCGGGTTGGAACGGCTTCCACTCCCCGAGTGGTTAATTTTTTCCACGTTTGCTATTGGGCGGTTGTTGTTCGGCACATCGTCATATGTGCAGTTGGCGGGGTGTTGACCTCACGCAGTAGACACGGGGGTCTACGATTCCGTGCGATAAGTACGGGGGTCGTAACATGACCTTGTGCTGGTAGGCGGTCTTAGGGGGTAGACGAGCTGGGTGTAGGTAGACGGTCATATTTCTATCCTTCATATATTCACTACGGTGTACCAAAGTAACTTTAAAAAATATTGTAAAATTAGGTATATATTAAGAGCTTGTTTGGTACAACTTAAAATTGAAAATATGGCATTTATTGGGTCCCACTCGTCTAATAAAAGTCAACAATAGCAGTTAATTTTTTAATTTTAATCTGATTTTAATCCCTATCGAACACACCCTAAGACTTTAGTATTTTTATTTTTTTTCATAATTTATACACTTAGTTCCTATTTGATAGGAATTAAAATCAAATTTTTAATATATTTTGATGAAATTTGCGATTGAAAATTTTCTCATCAAATATGTAGTTAAAATCAATTGCTGATTTTAATTTTAATCCTTATCAAACGAAAACGGGGCTTATATATATTGTGGGATCAAAATCTAGCAAATAGCAGCACAGTGGTACTAATGAATGAGATATAACACAGTGTCACATGCGATAATATTATTCTACATATACTCCGACTTCAATGTTCACGATCAGGCCGACATTCCAATAAACAAGAACGTGCTTAGCTAAGCCTGAAAAATTATGAAGTGAAGTACTTTTCGTAATATATTAGATAAAAAAGTAATTTCTTTTTCTTATTTTAAACGTATATTTGATCCCCATTTTTTGATTAAAATGTATTTTAGAATAGTAGATTGATGGAGAATATGCAGTTAAAAAAAATCCTTGTTTGATCCACATTTCTCTCTCTTCTTTTCAATCATACATTTTTCAATAAAATAATATTACACGTTAAATCCAAATTTTTTCTTATTTTTTAATCACAAATTCTCCATCAAATCACTATTTCAAAATACATTTTTTTTTTTTGCAAAAAAAAAAATTGCAAAAAAAAAAAATGTGGCTCAAACAGGCTCTACTCTTTTTCCAAAATGAGAATTCTCTTTTTTGTTTTTGCGCAGAAGTAATCCATCAAATCATCTTGAGATGGAAAGATCTTGTCAATATATAGTGATGGGATGAAATCGCTTTTCCTAAATTATCTAGCTTTTGTGTAGTGGTTTTGCTTTCTTCCACGATGAGATTTAATTTGGAGATGATGAAAAACTGTTACTATGCACTCACTAAAAGTGAAGAGTGACTCCTCGATTGATAAGGCTGGTGTTGTAGTACTTGTGAAATTCCATTATAGTTCTCCCCAGTTTTAATTTTAAAAAAAAAAATGGAAAATGATTTATAAGGTCTTTTGGTGATGATTTTGTACAGGGAAGTAGTTAATTTGTCTAAGGGAAAACATTAGCCACGTTGTACAATTGTATCTTAGATGTTATGGCATCCTAGGTCTTCGAACTTGAACTCAAGTAATCTACTTATAAAAAATTTATAAAGTAAAAGGTGATTAGAGGAACAATTACACAAGTAACTCGTTCTTTAGTCTAAGATGACTGGACTTGCAAGGAGCCAAAGTTATGTGGAAAGTGGTTGTCTCGAAACTTGTAGCCAACAAATATATCTTGAAATATTTTTAATACGAGTCATCAATTTCCACGGTATCTCCTCAAAGTTTATACACAATTTTCGGAGTATTATGTCATTTACGAATGTTATTTTTTCTAAAAAATTGCACACGCTTAATTTCTAGAAAGATTTATCTCTTATAATCTAAGAAACGCATATACTTGTAAACTCGTTACTTATTCGTGTCTTACGCAGCCAAGCTTGGATACTCTTTGATATGCTTCTACACGTACTAGATACAAATTTTTTAATTGTTTTATATTTGTAAAGTTTTTAAAATTTTCTATAGTATCGGATACCTATTTTTTTTATTTTTTTAATATTTTTTAATTATTTCTGATATATATCGGATACGTTAGGACACATGAAGTAAAACTGTAATGATTTTAAACTCTTATAAAATTCATTATTATTGATAAAGTTTTTTTACTTAGCCCTCATCTAGTTCCCATTATTTTCAAAGTACATTTTTCTCTCTCTTATTTTCAACTACGCATTTTTCAATAAAATAATATTTTTCATGACATCAATAACTTTTCATTCTTTTTCAACTACACATTATCCGTCAATCTAATATCCTAGAATACACTCTTCTAAAATAATGTGGTTCAAACACATCCTTAATAATAAAATAATATTACACGCATACCCCAAAAAATTTCTTATTTTTAAATCACAGCATCAAAATAATATTCCAAAATGCATTATTTCCAAATAATGGGGCTCACGCATGCGTTTAGTAGATAACTTTGTTATTATCAGAACTTATTGAAAGTAAATAATATTTATTGGAAATACACTTACGAGTTTTAAATTGATTGACAACTAAAGTTTTTTATTCGAAATACACAATGATATTAAATCTTTTAATACGTAAAACCGTGTTAATAGCGAACAAAATATATTTTTATTATTGAAAATAGATAATGGTTTAATACATGTAAAACCGTGGTAATAAATTATATATTAATATTAATATAATTAGACTCCATTCTATTTTTAATAAATCAGTTTTCTTTCATACCAGTCTGCTCATATCCATTTTTTTTTAAAAGTTGTATCCGCTTACTTATATCATATAGTATCCGAATCCGTGCTTCTTAGGTTATAACTATAGACCATAAAATAACGCATTTAGGTGGTGTTTTGTATTTTTTTCATCATTTAGATGAACTTACTTTTATAATTGAATGTACTTTTCATTATTTTCAATACAATGGCATGTATTGTTCAACCTAATTTAAAGTTCTTGTCTTTGGACCTATATTGACTAATTTTAGGAACTTGTTTTCGCAGACAAACTTTCCAGAATATCAGGGGCCTGAGAAAATTGTTATCCGACGATATAGTGATTTTGTTTGGTTACGTGATCGCCATTTGAAAACTACAAGGGTATCTTCATCCCTCCTCTTCCAGAGAAGAGCACTGTAGGTAATAAGAAAAAAAAAATCCTCCTTCTCACCTCAGCAATTGAATGACTGTTTTAATTATTTAATTGTCACCTTCCTAAATAATAGAAGAATCCAGTGATATGGACAATACAATTGTTGTTTCACATAGTTGAGGTTCATTAATGTCTTTTATTTTGTATGTTTTGCCATCTGGTCAAACAGATTCATGACTACAACTTTTTTCTTTTTTATGTATTTTGTGACCTATGGTAACCTATATGATGGCATCTGTTTATGTACCACAGGAAAGATGATACCTTCATGTAATATCTGAAATTGAAACAAATTCATTCGTGATAGTCCACACTATACAGAATTAAAATAAAGCCAATAGCTTCCTGTGTGTGGACACACATTCACTATTAATTTTCGATTTGTGGATGCACTTGTTAAATTCTTTGTGTGAGCGCACATACTTTAAGCAGCTACCCGTGGTGTGAAGCTGATTTGAGTAGAAGACATTGCATAATTTGGAAACTTTTGAAACTTCGAGTTGTTTAACATTGATGTCTTGTAACACAACAGAGAAATTCAGATTTAGTGCTGAATTCATTGAAATGAGGCGTCAAGCGCTGGATGTATTTGTCAATCGGATAGCCTCACATCATGAGCTTCGGCAAAGTGATGATTTGAAAACATTTTTACTGGAAGATGAACAGGTACCATATCCCTCAGTGGCTTAATTTTTCTGCTGCACACATTTTAACAGGAATAAACTGTTTGATCATGTTACATATAACATATGGTGGAGCAAATTATCATCTGGAAAGGAGAAGGTCATATGTTTCTCAGGGATTGTAAAATATGACACACTCAATGTGCCAGGAATGGGAAATTTTGCATTTGATGGAAATAGGGTTTCATCAAAGCTGAGTTGGTGGACATTTTTGGTTCAAAAATTGTTAAACACAATGCTATTTCTGGACAAATAAGCTTCTCTGTGTATGCAAAGTGGAAAGTGAAACTATCACGAGGATTTATATATAGCTATCACCCATATTCATATTTTTCTCGAACAGTCTGAATGAAAGGGAAATATGTTGCACTTTTTTATCATACTGTAGAAAGATTTGAATTACTGCCCTGCTTTTGCTGATGTGATCCTGTTTACATTGACGCACGACTAGGTTGACAGCTGAAAATATGTTTTCCTTCTCTTTTTCTTGATTTGTTTGTCTTGTTTTACTATTTTGTACTCCATCTGAGTGCTTATGTTTTCTTTGCCTATTCTGCAGACGATGGAAAGAGCAAGGTCTCAGGAGACTGGTATTTTCAAGAAGCCATCAGACTTTATGCAAATTCTCAAGGTGTGAAAGCTATACAATCAGAAATAGTAAATGTTATGGTTGGCTAAACCAGGGGAAAGAGAGCTAGTTTGAGGTTTAGTTGTCACTCTTTGCCAACAGATAGAGCTTCAGTTTGTTCTTGCTCTGACCAAAGTACTTTAGCAACTTTCTTGCATGATTTTGCCTATTAATACAATTTAAAAATGTGATATTGAACAGATGCTATTCAACATTTTGAGATTCTCTCTCTCTGTGTTGCGCGTGTGTGTGGACAAAAGAATATCATCTACATTTTGAGACGAAGAAAAATCTTTTTCTCTTCTAACGAATGTGAACTATATCCTACTGTCTAGAGACCCTTATTGTTGACTACAGTACTAAGAATCCTCGTCGATTGCTATCTTGTCCTATTTTACGTTGAGCTCAGTAATCATTTTCTCCAGCAAGTTCAGCCATGCCTGTTGGACTATAACATTTTAAAAATGGATTCTTTTTGATTGCCTATCGTTTGTTTTTTTTATTTGGCAGGACGTACAATCTAGAGTGAGTGATGTTGTACTTGGAAAAGAAAAACCAGTTGAAGAATCAAATCCTGAGTATGAGAAACAAAAAAATTATATTTTTCAGCTTGAAGATCACTTGGCTGAAGCTCAGAAGCATGCATACCGCCTTGTAAAGAGACACAGAGGTACCTTTAACTTTGGATACTTAACATCCATACGCTTTATATTTTTATTATTAATATCCTTTATTGTTTTCTCACTTTTCCTTGCTATATTCCAAGATATTTGCAGCATTAAGGGATCATATCACATTTCTTGTTCGCCGTCATTATTTTTGTTTGGTTTCACCCTTCTTCCATCTACATGTTTTAACAACTTAGTATCTGATACCAGGTTTTCTACATGTAATGCAGAGTTAGGTCAATCTTTATCAGACTTTGGTAAGGCAGTCAAGCTCCTTGGTAACTGTGAAGGAAATTCTCTTGGAAAGGCATTTTCTGAGCTTGGGGCAAAATCAGAGATGTTGTCCATCAAGCTACAGAGAGAGGCAAGTTTTGTTTTGTGATTATGCAATTAAGTTTAGCTGGTTCTTAATCATCCATTGTTGTTTAGCATTTTAAAGATTTCCTAAGTCGATGAGTTCTGTGATAACACGCATATTCTGTAATGCTAATAGGCTCACCATCTCTTGATGAATTTTGAAGAACCTTTGAAAGATTATGTTCGAGCTGTGCAGTCCATTAAGGTGAGTTTCATGCCTCATTTTTATTTAATTAGAAAAAATGTGTTGTTGGTTGAATCATCCACAGAATTCAATAGCATACTTCTCTGGGAATTTACTGTGTGAAGTAATATTATATTGATTTATATTCAGTAATGAGTATTCATTGAAAATAAGAAAATCATGGATGATTGTCTTGGCTGAAAAATATTGGTGATGGGTTATTAATACCTCTCTAATATGTGCAAGTATTATCCATCATTCTTTTTGATGTTATGAATCTGATGGATCCTCTCTTATTTCTGAGATAGGCAACAATAGCAGAGAGAGCAAATGCTTTCAGGCACCATTGTGAACTGGCTGAAACAATCAAGTTTAAGGAAATTGATCTGTATGATTCTTACCTTACCTTTTGCTCCACGTGATTATTATGGCCTCAAACATGCTTCGACATTAACCTCTTTAAGTTTGCTTTTGCTTTGATTTTGTCCAAATTCAGCTCCATTTGTTTAGCTCTGGATAACATGTACAAGTAGCGCCATATCTTATCATTTTGGGAAACTCAGCTGTGTGAATTTGGGAACACATTTTGTTCCATAATGGTTCCAACAATTAAAAAGTCACTAGGCACTACAAATGTTTTCTCCTGTAAAAATTATCACAAATCAGAGTTAGTTATGTCATCACTTATCATGTCAGGAATTGATATTTGTTCATGATATTTACTTCCTAATTTAGTGTAGCTATTGGCAGTTGTAGAGGATTATTTTGTGAGATGTCATTTTACCATCTTTATGCAAAAGTACTGGAGATTTTTCTCAGTCTGTTTGAGTTCCATTCTTGATAAATTCATTTTTCCCCGAACTCATTTTCAACTACACATTCTTTCAATGAAATATTTTCGCACGTAAACCCAAATTTTTTCCTACTTTTTAAACACACATTCTTCAAAAAATCTCTATTACAAAATCTATTTTTCCTAAAATTGGGGATCAAACACAACCATAGAAAAATGAACAAATTAATTGATTTCTCCCATGCTTTTGGTATTGAACATCTAATTAGTTGAATATCAGTTGGCAGTTTATATCTAGTTCTGTTTGATCTTATATATTAGTTGGCAGGAACAAGCTAAGATTAACGAGATCGGAGAAGTTAGCTGAGGCTGAGCGCGAATATGAACAGGTGAGTTGGTTTGCATTGGCATGTTCTGCAACTTTATGAATCTTCTTTGTCCAGCTAATATTGGTTGTATGATACAGCTAAAAGCTGATGGTGAGGAGTCGAAAAAGAAATTTGAGACAATTGTTAAGTTAATGAACGAAGAAATTGCTCGATTTCAAGAACAAAAAACTATTGATATGGGTGTTGCATTTCATGAACTTGCCAAGGGCCAAGCACACCTAGCAAAAAGTATGGCTGAAGCATGGCGAAGCCTTCTTCCCAAGCTTGAAGCTTGCTCCTCCTAGCAGAATGCGGGTGCATAAAAGGAAAGGACTTGTCCAAGAGGAGCACATGGATGTCTTATGACTCGCGACATGAATCCTGACTAATGTAGTTGGTTCTGCTGCTCCGAGTTATGTGAATTGTGGCACATTTCTGAGTTAGAAATTGTTGTACAGACCAAAAGCGGAGTGTGAAAGCTGAGGTTCTAATGTCGTTGCATGTGAAGATCTGATTAGTTAATTATACCTTCTCTTCAATTCATTTTTGCCAAGTCTCTGACAGTACTTGATTTATTAAGGGATGAACTTATAATGTCTTTCATTGCTTCACCAACGTGAGGCAAAAATCTCTTGGCACATTTTCCTGATGTCATGTTTGGTTAGTCAGATTTTAGATTGTTATTGTCCACAATGATCTCGTACTGCATTCTAAACATGCACAACCGAGCATGTTGAGTTTGAGATATTATTCAGTCCTTTTGAATACAATGTGTGTGGAAGGTAAAAATAGTGTTCGACCTTGGTAGATGAATGAACTACGTAATATGTAAGGATTACTCATCATTATATTATATGAGCATTTTCAAGAGATTTTCTAAAAGTGAAATGATGTTTCAATCCTTAAAACTATGTTGTAAAATATTTTTTCAAATTAATATATTAAAATAGAGAGTCAACTCTTTAAATTTACTCTATAATTAAATTCATTCAGAATATTTCAATTTTCAATACTTCATATATCGATCCAACAAATAGTATGTACAAAGAAAATAATGGAAATTAGTATAATATTTTCAATTTTCAATACTCCAAATATTGATCCAACCAAATAGTATATACAAAGAAATAATATAATATTTTGGGGGGAAATCGGTGAAAATAAAATATAGAGAAATATTGTAAATACATATCGAGAATAGCAAAATTAAATATTAAAGATGAAGAGATTGTCGGAGTATTTAAAAATTTTACATGTTCTCTAAATTACAAAATATGCTTTTTAAAAATAGATAGTCTCTCAAAGATGATTTAAATCAATTTAATTTTACATTTTACAGTAAATATCAATTTTTTTCCAATGTCCTTTCATTCAACTCGTGTAATTTAAGGCCTTCTTGTTTGTAAATATTGATACATTAAATTAACGGAGTTTTTGCTCTATAGAGAATTCTGGTTTAGCTAGTTTATTACTTTGGTAATTAGCACATAACGTCTCACCTTTCACTGTTATTTTCATATTTCATTGCGCAAAATGTCATTTTCATTAATTTTCTCATTTAAAATTGTAAAAATGACGAATATACACTTCTCTTTAAATAAATAAAAGGAAAAATAAAAAATTAAATATTTTTAAAAAGCGCAAATGAGTCTCAAAAAAATTATTAAAGGGGTAATTATAACAAAATGTCTCTACCTTTTACTATTATTGCAAAAAAGTCTCTACCTTTAATTATTTGATATTTTCACCTTAATTACACATTTGATTATACAAACCATCATTTCTATTCATTTTCATCCATTTCTCAATAAAAAGTTGCGAAATGACGAATATACATAGGGTTGGACAAAACTCCTGAACCGAACATAATCGAGCGGTTCTTCATAAGTTAAATACCCTAACGGATATCTGAATCGAGAACCGATGTGTTTGGATCGGTTCTAACCCAAGAACCGAATCTAAATAATTTTTTAAAATTTTTTATATTGAATTAATTAAATAACCTTGAGAGGTTGCTCAATCGATTGCTCCCCAATGGTCACCAGTTCGAGTCCCCTCAGGGCCATTAAGGTGAGTACCGACTGTAAATTTCAAGGTCCCATGGGATTAGTTGAGGTGCGCGTTAGCTGGCCCAAACATCCACGGTTATCAAAAAAAATTAATTAAATTATTTTAATTTTTTCTAAACAAATTAGCAAATTAATTAAACAAATCGATCAAATTAATTTTTTGTTAGCCCAACATTTGGGCATTATCCTTCCACTTTCCATTCCAATTTCATTTGGTAAGCAGTATGCACACTCCCGTATAAACCCAAGTCATTTGATCATTTTAAAACCTACATCCCCATTCCCAAATCGATTTTGAAATTCCTTCATTTCACCGATGACGGTAGCTACTGATTAGATCTCTGAGTGCAGTATAAGCATTAAAAAATTGGGTTACGTTAATTTGTAAAAGTTACGAATGAACATGTCATTAGTTGTATTTACGTAGTATTGCTGTAAATGTTAAAAAATTTAATTATGATATAGAACTGAACATAACCGAATCGTACCGAATCGGACCCGAACGATTCCATAATTATATTTGGACCCGACGATTTCATTTATTAAATACATTCTTCAGAACCAAATCGAACCGACTCATGTTCAGCCCTAAATATACCTTCATAATTAAATAAAAAAATCTAAACAATAAATTGTAACCATAGTCCCAATTTTTTTTTAAAAAAAAATGCAAACGAATCCCCAGTAAATTACTAATTTTTTATTATTATTTTTTAAAAAGTGCAAACGAGTCCCAATTAAATTTATTTAAAAATTAAAAATAAAATAAAAAATGCAAACGACTCCTAAGTAAATTATTAAAGAATTAGAAATTTAAAAAATTATTTTTCTTTTAAGTAAGAGGGTTTATTCATTATTTCACAATTTTTTATTGAGAAATTGGATGAAAACGATGGTTTGAGCAATCAAATGTGTAATTAAGAATGAAAATGCAAAAAAAAAAATGAAATGTACTGACGTTTTTAGCAATAACGATGAAAAGTATGGACATTATGTACTAATTACCCTTTTAATAATTTATTTGAGACTCATTTGTGCTTTTTAAAAAAAATCGGACTATGGTGACAATTAATTTTTTCTTTTTATTTTATTTTAAAAGAATTGTATATTCGCTATTTCATAATTTTTAATTAATGAAATAAATGAAAATGACATTTTGCGTAATGAAAGGTGAAAATAAAGATGAAAATGCCAAAAAAAATAAAAGATATGAACGTTTTCCACACTAACAATGAAAAGTGTGAACGTTATGTGTTAATTATCATTATTACTTTTTGAGTCACCCGAAAATCTATATTCTATGGTATCATTTTTGTAAACAGAAAATCAAGTAAAAACTTGTTTATGTATAAGACAATAATTTAATAAATTATTAATATAACACCGAACGAGATAATGATATTCATTTGTCCCTAAAGATAGCATGCTTTTCTTTTTCATGTGTCCCAACTTATTAACCACTTGAAAATATAGTTGATTTCTTTATTTTTTGGTATATGCTTATTTAACGTGTCTTGTTATCAACAAATATGAAATATCCTTATTTAATAATAATTTAATGTATGGGTGATATAGGAAAAATGTAAATAAAATTTATTTAATAATCAGTTATATTTTCATAATTAGTGTGACAATGGAAGCAAACATATTCTTATGGGACGGAGTGAATATATGTTTTCAAGCACTACATTTTTTTTAAATCTAAAATAAGGGTATCGAGTGGGTGGCTTGGCTCATGCTCGAGGTGAGCCGCAAGCACGAACCGAGTAGTGAAAATCTTGTGTGAGCCACTTGACATTAGGGGTGGCAAAAAAATCTAAAAAAAAAACGAATTGAGTCGAATTGATTTGAACCAAAAAATCGATTTGATTCGATTAATTTTAACTATTAAAAAATGGGTCGGGTTGGTTGTGATTTAAACAACGAACCAGATGCATTTTTTTTTCATTTTAAAATTCATATTTATAAACTTAAAAAAATAATAAAAACTCAAATATAGTTATTTCTCCAATAATTTTTTTCCAAAAGAAAAAACTGAAAAGAAGATTTATTTGTTGTAAACTCCAAATTCAGATCGTAGCCTTATTTTTCATTTTGGTGTAATTATTTGTTTGGAACTATCGGATATGTATGATAATTTTGAAAAATCGACAATTTACCATTTACATTATATATATTATCGATACGCACTAAGCAAGCAAAGAAATATATACACGCAAGTAAATATTTGGTTTATTAGCATAAAACGTCCCAACGT
>CAIGRQ010070702.1:0-13385 GCA_903798375.1 Fraxinus sp. D2006-0159 | reverse complement strand
TCACATTTGGTGCTAAGTTCATACTACATACTACCACATTGGTTGGAGGATAGGAATTCATGTCGATAAGGATGTTGGCATTTGTAGCTGTGGAGTGGTCTTACATCGTTTGATTGACGTAACGACTTCCACGTTTGATGTTGACATTCTTGTTGGACTGGATCATGTTGTGTAATGTGTTATTATTGCAGTTATAATTGTGTGGCTACCTATGTAGTTTGACCCGGAGGTTAAAAGTGTTGTTCTATAGAAATTAAATGTTTGCTTAAGTGGGAGAATGTTAGAATAATTCTATTATGTGGGCTTACATATGATTGCGGATTTTACGGGTTAAATGTGTGGTTTGTAATAATAGTGTGATTATGTCCAATATGATAGTGATTACTTGGGTCGTTGTACACCTTACTGGCTATATTATTATAATGTGGTAACTTTAAGTATGTGGGCCAGAATTATGTAAACCTTAATTAGGGTTAGAGTCAGTAATAAGCTGACTTTATAATTTCATATATAATGGCTAGGTCACATCTTCTCTCCATATCATTTTGACTTGCCCCATTGACGACTGATTATTTTGAGGAGCAATAGAAGAAGATTTAATTGGTAATATTCATACATAACAATGTCTTCCGCATGTATGAATTTCGAACTATCAATCACTTGTGTGATTATTCTTCTTAGCACAATTACTATGAAATTATCAACAGATCATACACTTGCGATGCGTGTGGATCTGAAGGCAGAGCCTTTGGTTTCAGTTGCGCCCTTTGTGAATTTGATCTTCACGTAAAATTTGCCACTTTACCTAGTACCGTACTTCTTGAAAACCACCCTCATGAATTAAAACTAGTTTTTTATTCGCCTTACGAGGATAAAAGCACTGTATTTGCCTGTGATTTGTGTCGTGGCATCATGCAGAATAATTTCTGGCTGCACAACTTCTAAGGGGTGCTCCAAGGAAGATGAATCAAGAAAACCAGCTGATAACGATGCTGCAGTAAAGGAAAGATCCAACGTTAACCGTAGATTTAGAGAATCAAACACAAGAATCGGAAATGTCGATTTTTGAGGCCCAAAGGAAACTGAGAGAACAACATATTCCACATAAAATAAATGCTTGAAGCACTCGATAATGCCTGTGACTATGTAGGATAATTAGGATTAGAATCATCATATACGAGGACATACTATTACTAGTGACGAGCATTCATGAACAAATCGTCATGGGATGGGAGGAAGTTTGCTTTACTTGTTTGTTATTGTTTTCATTTCGAAGCTAAAATAACGCGATTAAATCCAAATTGATCGCCACAATTCATATTAAGTACTTAATCTTCAATGTAAAAGTTTTTAGAATTCTATTTGAGATTTAAGCATCAATAATATTTTCTCCATAAAAGAGACATTTGTTGGCACAAAGATTACCAAGTGCTTCTTACTCAAATTTAAAGGATGAAATTAACATTATTAAGAAGTTGAAGGATGGATTTTACGTTATTAAATAGTTTGAGAATGAAAATGAGGATATAAAAAAGTTAAAGAATGAAATAAATATTATTAAGAAGTTGAAGGATAAAATAGATGATATTAAAAAGTTAAAGATGAAATTAATATTATTAAGAAGTTGAAGGATTAAATCTATGATGAAGAAAAGTTGAAGGTTAGATTTTAAGTTATTAAATAGTTTGAGGATGAAAATGGGGATATATTAAATTTAAAGAATACATTATTGTTTGACCAAATCGAGGATGGATTTACATTATTAAATAGCTTGAGGATGAAAATAAGGATATTAAATAGTTGAAGGAGGAAATTAACATTATTAAGGAGTTCAAGGATTAAATTGAAAATCTAGAAAAGCTGAATTTTACCTTATCAAACCTTTTGAGAATGAAAAATGGGAATAAGAAAAGTTAAAGGATTAAATTGACATTACTAAGATTGAAGGATTACATTGATGACCCATAAAAATTAAAGGATTAATTTTACATTATTAAACAGTTTGAAGATGAAATTGTGGATATTGAGAATTTATTAAAGAATGAAATTAACATTATTAAGGAGTTGAAAAGCGAAAGATTGGATTTTACATTATTAAATAGTTTGAAGATGAAAATAATAAGAAGTTAAAGAATGAAATTAACATTATTTGAAGTTGAACGATAAATTTTACATTATTAAATAGTTTTATGGTGAAATCGAGGATATCGAAAAGTTGAAGAATGAGATTGGGGATCCAGAAAAGTTGAAGGATGGATCTTACATTTATTAAATAGACCGAGGATGAAAATGAGGATGTATAAAAGTTAAAGGATGAAATTAGCATTGTTATGAAGTTAAAGGATAAAATTGATGATCTAATAAGTTTTAGAAAGGGCTTTACGTTATTAAATACTTTAGAGCATTAAATTGAGGATATAAAAGACATGAAGGATTAAATTGAGGATGTAGAAAAGTTGAAGGATGGATTTTACATTGTTTAGTAGTTTGGGGATGAAAATGGGGACATATAAAAGTTAGAGGATGAAATAAGCATTATCAAGAAAAGTTAAAGGATGTATTTTACGTTATAAAATAGTTGGATCACCAAATAGAATTTCTGTAATAGATGAAGCATGAAATTTATTTTAAATTGTAGTTGGATGACCAAATTGAATCGAATTTTAAAAAGTTGAAGGATGACATTGGTTTAAAAGTATAGACAGATGACCAAAGTAAGGTTTTCAAAAAAAATAAAATGAAGGATTCAATTGCTTTTAATTTTTTTTTTTTTAAAGTTTCAGGATTAATTTGTTTGGAAATTACATTTTGGATGACCAAAATAAATGTTTATAATAGTTGAAGGATGAAATTGCATTGAAAGTATAGATGAATGAACAAGTGCAAACTGAAGTTTTCAAAAATTTAAAGGATGAAATTGCTTTGACTTTTTATTCTGATGATAAAATTGAAGTTTTCAACAAGTTGAAGGATAAAATATCTTTAAATTATATTTGCATGACCAAGTTGAATTTCTCTAAAAGATATGGGATGAAATTTTGAATTATATTTGTATTCCAATTACCGAGTTTTATCCTTCAGCTATTCGATAAATACAAAGATCAATTCAGTCATCCAACTACAAAAACGATCAGGTTCATCCACAAGTACAGGAGAAGACCAATTCGGTTATCCAACTATTTTTAAGAGCAAATTTTCCCTAAACTATTGACGAAGTTCAATTTGGTCATCCAACTTTAGTTTAAGAGGAATTTCATCCTTTGTCTATTCAATAATGACAATTAAGTCATCCAAATATAAACAACGAGCAAGTTCGTCATTCAATTATTGGAAAACTTCAATTCGGTCATCCATTTTTCTGGGAAGAGCAATTTCGTCCTTTAACTACTGGAGAAGTTAAATTAGGTTTCCAACTATTGGACAAGTTCAATTGGGTCATTCAACTTCATTTTAAGAGCAATTTCACCCTACAACTATTCGAGAAATATAAAGCGGTCATCCAACTATACATAGAGAGCAATTTCGTACTTCATCTATTGGACAATTTCAATTCGGTCATCGAACCACTTGGAAAGAGCGATTTCGTCCTTCAACTACAGGGGAAGTTCTATTCGGTCATCCATCTATTGTTAAGAACGATTTCGTCTATAACTATTGGACAATTTCAATTCGGTACTCCAACTATTGGACAGAGCAATTTGTTCCTTCAACTACTGTGGAAGTTCAATTCGGTCATCCATCTATTGTTCAAGAGCGATTTCGTCCATAGCTTTTCGTCAACTTCAATTAGGCCATCCAACTATTTGGAAAGAGCAATTTCGTCCTTCAACTACTAGGGAAGTTCAATTCGGTAATCCATCTATTGTTCAAGAGCGATTTCGTCCATAACCTTTTTTCAGATTCAATTAGGTCATCCAACCATTTGGAAAGAGCTATTTCTTCCTTCAACTACTAGGGAAGTTCAATTCGGTCATCCATCTATTGTTCAAGAGCAATTTCGTCCATAACAAATGGACGATCTCAATTCGGTCATTCAACTTCGGTTTAAAAGTAATTTCGTCCTTCATCTATTGTACAATTTCATTTCGGTCATCGAACATTTGGAAAGAGTAGTTTCGTCCTTCGACTGCTGGAGAAGTTCAATTCGGTCATCCATCTACTGGTCAAGAGCAATTTCGTCCCAAAAATATTGGAAATTTCTAATCGGTCTTTGAACTTTTAGGAAAGAGAAATCTCGTCCTTCAACTACTGTAGAAGTTCAATTTGGTATCCATCTATTTGACAAGAGAAATTTCGTCCTTTATCTATTGGAAAAGTTCAATTCGGTCATCCAACAATGAATTAAGAGCAATTTCATCATTCTTCTATATGAAAAGATTAATTCGGTCATCTACCTATTGGTAAAGAGCAATTTTATCCTTCAACTATAGGAAAAATACAAATCTAACCTAAACTATTGGAAAAGTCTAATATCATCATCTATCTAGTTATAAATAGCAATTCCATCCTTCAACTATTAGAACAGTTCAATACGGTTATCCAACTTTAAATAAAGAGCAATTTCATCCTTCAACTATTGGTAATAATAATATGGTCCTCCATCTATAGTTTAAGAGTAATTCATCCTTCAACTACTACAAAATTACAATTAGGTCATCCAACTATGAATTCAGAACAATTACATTATACGGATATTGGAAATGTTCAATTCGGTCATCCAACTATAATTTATTAGCTGTTCCGTCCTTCATCTATTCAAAAATTCTAATTTGATCATCCAACTATAAATTATGAGCAATTTCATCCTTCAGCAGTTGGAAAAATACAATTCGGCAGTCCAACTATAATTAAGAGCGATTCCATCCTACAACTATTCGAAAAATACAATTCAGCTGTCCAACTATAAATTAATTAATATTTCATACTCTCAACTATCAAATAAGTTCAGTTCGGTCATCCAACTATTATTAAAGAGAAATTGCATCCTTTAACTTTTTATTATCGATAATTTCGTCCTCAAACTATTTAATAATGTAAAATCCAACCTTTAACTTTCTTGATCATCAATTTATTTCTTATTTCGTTCTTCAACTTTTCAATAATCTACATTTCATCCTTCAACTTTTCATTATTCTCAATCTCATCCTCAAACTATTTCAAAGTAAAATTCATTCTTCCCGTTTTTCTAAATCATCAATTTAATTCTTCAACTTCTGAATAATTGTAACTTCATCCTTTAACTCTTTCATATTTTTAATTTTCATCCTCAAACTATTAGATATAGTGAAATCCAGCCTTCAACTTCTTTATAATATTAATTTCTTCATTTAATTTTCTAACATCCTCAATTTCATCCTCAAACTCTTTAATAATTTGAATACATCCTCATCTTTTCTAGATCATCAATTGTAAGTCTTCAAAGTTCTTAATAATGTAAATTTCATCATTTAAATTTTCAATATCCACAATTTCATCACCAAACTATTTAATAATCTAAAATTCACCCTTCAACTTTTCTAGACCATCAGTTTAATCCCTAACTTCTTATAATGTAAATTTCATCCTTTAACTTTTCAATATCCACAATTTCATCTGCGATCTATTTAATTATGTAAAATCCATCCTTCAATTGTTTTAGATCGTCAGTGTAATCTTTCAATTTCTTAATAATGCTACTTTCATCCTTTAACTTTTCAATATCCTCAAACTGTTTAATAATAAAAAAAATCATCCTTTAACTTTTCTAGACCATCAATTTAATCCCTAACTTCTTATAATGTAAATTTCATCATTCAACTTTCAGTATCTCAACCTCCATCAACTACTTAATAATGTGAATTTCATCCTCAATCTATTTAATAGTGTAAAATACATCCTTCAAATATTATAGATCGTCAATGTGATCTTTGAATTTCTTAATAATGCTAATTTCATCATTTTAACTTTTCAATATCCTCAAACTATGTAATAAAGTAAAGTTCATCCCTTCAACTTTTCTAGATCATCAATTTAATCCCTCAACTTCTTATAATGTTAATTTCATCATTCAACTTTCAGTATCCTCAACATCCTTCAACTTCTTAATAATGTGAATTTCATCCTCAATCTATTTAATAATGTAAAATACATCCTTCAACTTTTCTAGATCGTCAATTTAATCTTTCAATTTCTTAACAATGCTAATCTCGTCCTTTAACTTTTCAATATCCTCAAACTATTTAATAATGTAAAATTCATCCTTCAACTTCTTAGTAATGTTAATTTCATGAAACACACACTTTCATCCATTTTTTTTTTCCTCACAGTAAGATGAAAAATGGTGATTTTTTCATATTTGCCATCTAATTTACTGTTATATTATTTTATCATACTTATATCCTCAATATTTTTCCCATTACATTCAACATTCCATTAATTATGTCGATTAAAAAAGTACATTTTATTAATTATTAGCACATTTAGGCAACACTGCCAAATGTATGAAGTGTTGCCTCAATGTCGTAAACTGCTCTCAATTAAACATGATATTATTTTTCTCAATCTCTTCCTGTTATGAAGGTATTCTTTGCTTTTCTGCATATGCATGGAGTTGTTGAAATTTTTCTGCCCAATGTTTCTTGCCAAGTGCAGTGATCCTTGCTTGAACTAGAAAATATATACTGTATATTGTTATAACATCTTTTTAAATTTCATTAGACAGAGCCATTGCCGCATGCTACACATACTCATGTGCCGAGTCCTAAAACAGCTCGAATGGAAGAGGATGACATTCATTATCTTTCAGGGAGGCCATTTTTCCATCTGGTTATGACAAAATCACATGTCAACCGCCCCTTTCAATTCGTAAATACTTTTGCTTCCAATATGTTTGTTGTCGTTTTGAGTCATTCATACTGAAAGGGCTCAATGATTTGTTGTTTATTCATATTCGTTTAATGCTGACAGCGCCCCCGGCCAAATTCGTTCTGCTGCTCCCTAGTGCAAGAGTCAAAGAGTAATTCTCAGACATGGTGGCAAGAACTGGAACATGTCTTACATTGTCAAAATAAGGGAAGAAAGCAACTCACTGTATTGAAGCTAACTGAGAATCAACTAACCGTATGACAACTAACCGGGAAAGAAAATTCTGGAAGATGAAATGCACGTGATTTCTGTTTCTTCTGGCTCAAATATGTTGTGTAAATTAGTTACAATTTGTTATTAGATTCTTCAGTTAATTGTATAAATAGAGTAGACCAGACTATTTTGTAGAATTGAAAAACAGGAATTCATTTTTGCTTTGTATTCTCTTTTACAAAAGTAATAATATTATCTTTTCCTGGTTCGATCTTGTTTCCACATTTCTTATATGTTATCAGAGCCATGATGACCCAAAATCAATCCTCAAATGAAAAAAAATCAAAATCAACCTCCAAACACCATTGCAGAGCAGGTTGATCCATCTCAGCCTAACAGCCCATTCTTCATTGGAGCCAATGAAAATTCTGGTGTATTACTTATTACTCAGATGCTTGACTCAAGCAACTATCACTCCTGGGCCAAATCAATGAAGAGGGCTCTTCGAATCAAAAATAAGTTGGGTTTCATTGATGGAACCATCTGATGCAGATAGCCCTCTAATAGATCATTGGCTCCGGTGCAATGACATTGTGATTACATGGTTGCAGAACACCATGTCTGTTGACATTAAGACCAGCACCTTGTATGCTGAAACGGCACACTAGTTGTGGCTAGAGCTTGAGCAGCATTTAGCACAACAAAATGCTCCTAGAATTTATGAGGTGAAGCAGAGAATTGCAGCCTTATACAAAATCAAGACAGTATAAGTGTGTATTTCTCTAAACTGAAAACTCTTCTTGATGAACTGATGAATTATGAGTCCATTCCAAATTGCACCTGTGTGTGTGTGGGGGGGGGGGGTTTGAAAGCTGTAGTACTCAACTCAACCAACAGAGAGATTGGGTAATAAAATTTCTTATGGGCTTAAATGACTCATTCAAGGGAATCAAGGCATAAATACTCCTGATTAAGCCTTTCCCAAACCTGAACGAAGTGTATTCAATCATCCAACAAGAAGAAAAGAGGAGGCAGATATCTACTAAAGTTCCTAACATTGAATCCATGGCCATGATGGGAAAATTTACTCCAAGAGAGGCAGTAAGGCAGAACATTGGATCTCAGAGGAAATACTTTTGTACCTTTTGCAAAATACCAGGCCATTCCATTGACAAATGTTTCAAGGCCAATCCTGATAAACCAGTGTACTCACACTGTCAATGCCTGGTCATTCAATAGATAAATGCTTCAAAATTCATGGTTACCCACTAGGTCACAAGCTCTATAACAAGCAAAGAGGTATTACACCCTCTGCAAATCAGGTTACAAGTCCTTTAGTTGCTGGATATGAGCATGGACCTAACAGCAACCAAGTATCTATAACTCAAAGCCAATATAATCAGCTTATGGCATTACTTAAACTGCAGGGAACCCCGTCACACATCTCCTCAGCAAATCAAGTGCAAACTCTCATATCTTCTTCTCCAAAAGAGTCTGAAATACCAAAGATTTCTTGTATAATTTCCTGCTCATCTACCTATATCACAAAACCAAAAGGGACATCTGATGTTCCATGGATCATGGACATTGGGGCCACAGATCACATGATCTGCTCCCCATCACATTTTACTACCATCAAAGGAGAAGTCCCACATTCTGTTACTCTTCCAAATGGAAACATAGTCCCTGTCACTCATATAGGAGCTGTTAAACTGACAGAGCAAATATTTTTAGATGAAGTTTTGTGTGTTCCATCTTTTACTTTTAATCTCTTTTGAGCCAGAAAGTTAATAGAATCATCAAATTGTTGTTTCATTTTCTCCTCTCAATCTTGTTTTGTGCAGGACCTTTTAACTTGGAAGACGATTGGAATGGCTAAAGTGAGACAGGGGCTGTACCATTTGCTGCAGGAAGAGGTCTCTTCTGCAACCTTAACAAATTATCTACCCGTTTTCATCAACAAAGTTCCCACATCAACAATTCTAGTTAGTAAGTCCAAAGTCTTTAATCCATGGCACTATAGAATGGGGCACCCTTCAGACTCTAGAATGAGCCTACTAAGCCTTGATCATACATTCAAACACATAAACAAACCATGTCCTGTCTGCCCTTTAGCCAAGTTACATAAACAGCTATTTAGTGTCAGTTAACATATGTCAAAGAGGTGTTTTGAATTAGTTCATTGTGATTTATTGGGACAATGTAATGAGATTGCTTATGATGGATCAAGATATTTTCTCACCGTTGTTGATGATTTCAGCAGATGTACTTGGATTTATACACTCAAACTTAAATCTGAAGCCTCAAATACCTTGCAGAATTTTTGCAACATGATTGAAACTCAATTTGAAGTAAAAATTAAAGTGATTAGAAGTGATAATGGAGCTGAGTTTGATATGAAGGAGTTCTATTCCAAAAGGGGTATTATACATCAGAAGACGTGTTGAAATACCTCAACAAAATGTCATAGTGGAAAGAAAGCACCAACACATCCTAAATGTGGCTAGAGCCTTGAAATTTTAAAGTAGGATCCCTATGAGCTACTGGAATGATTGTGTACCGACTGCAGTCTTTCTCATTAATAGGACACCTACACCTCTCCTTGGAAATAAGACACCATTTGAACTCTTGTTTAAAACCAAACCACAATACTCTCATCTCAGAGTGTTTGGCTGCCTTGCCTTTGCATCCTCTCTCACACATATTATGCATAATTTTGATCCAAGGGCAAGAAAGTGTGTCTTTTTGGGCTACCCCTATGGAATTAAAGGTTACAAACTATTGGACCTTGAATCAAACAAAATATTCATCTCTAAAAATGTTATCTTCTATGAAGATTCTTTCTCTTACAAAACATAATATGCAAAGAATGATCAAATGCTGGGGACTGAACACACCCTTCCCAATCCAAATAACATGGTTTACCCTCATTCAACAAACACTGACTTGGACTACCATGAGAATCAAAATTTCCAATCCTCAGAAGAGCCTGCAGGAAACAGACAGCAAATTGATGAAGACCATAACCAAAATGCTTCAACAGAACAAGCTAGTCATACCCAAAATTCACCCCAAAAAACTTCCATAACTCCTTATCACCCTCGCATATCCACTAGAGTCAGGAGAGCCCCTTCATATTTGCAGGATTTTGTGTGTTAGCAAGCTGCCTCACTTCCCCATTAACAAGAGTTGGACAAGGGTAAATGTTCAGTCATAGCAGGTTCTCCTTTTTTCCTATGTGCTACTGTCATATCACAAAATATCTGAATTACACAAAGCTTTCATCTCATCTATTTCTGCACACACAGAACCTAACTCATTTCAGGAAACTATCAAACATCCTGAGTTGAGAGATGCCATGAATGCTGAAATAAAGGCTCTATAGTTGAATGATAATTGTGTTGTAGCAGACTTACCTCCTAGAAAAGTAGCTATACGTTGTAAGTGGGGTATACAAAATCAAGTTCAGAGTAGATGGAATGGAGGAAAGGAAGAAAGCCAGGTTGGTAGCTAATGGATATACTCAAATTGAGGGTCTTGACTACCATGAAACCTTTTCACCAATGGCAAAAATGGTGATTATGAGGACTATCCTAGCTATAGCAGTAATCAGAGGCTGGCATTTGAATCAATTGGATATTAACAATGCATTCCTACATGGGGATTTGAAGGAGGAAGTTTATATAGAACTTCCACCAGACTATTCAACTAATGATCAGAGGAAGGTATGCAAACTTAACAAGAGTTTATATGCACTAAAGCAAGCCTCTCAGCAATGGCACTCAAAGCTGTCATCCTTTATGCTTCAACAAGGATTCCAGCAATCAAAATCATATTATAGCCTGTTCTCAAGAAGCACAAATGACTCATTTACAGTTGTACTGGTATATGTGGATGATGTTATAGTGGCAGGAAACAATATGGAAGTCGTTCACTCTAACAAAAATTCACTTGATGAAAGTTTTAAAATCAAGGACTTGAACACCTTGAGATATTTTCTTGGCATAGAGGTAGCAAGATCAAAGAAGGAAATTCACATTTGTCAAAGACGGTGTGCATTGGATATCTTAGCTAATTCATGAATGATTGGGGGCAGTACCAGTGAAAGTACCACTAGATAAGAACATCAAAATCTCTAAGGACCAAGGAGAACTCTTATCAAATCCTTCTACCAATAGAAAACTCACATGGAGATTGCTATACTTGTCTGTCACAAGACCAGACATGGCATACTCAGTTCAATTGCTCAGCCAATATGTACAAAATCCTAGAATGCCAAATTTGAATGTAGCTTACAAGGTATTGAGGTACATTAAAGGGACCCCAAGCCAATTATTCGCTTCAACATCAGCCCTCCAACTTAAAGCTTACAGTGACTCAGATTGGGGGGGCATGCTTGGATATACGAAGATCAATAACAAGATATTTTGTTTTCATTGGGGACTCTTTGATATCTTGGAAATCGAAGAAACAAAATACTATCTCTAGGTCATCAGCAGAAGCTGAATATAGAGCAATGGCCAATGTTTGTTGTGAGTTATCTTAGCTTAAATACTTATTGCATGATTTAAAGGTGGATCACCCTCGAGCTATCTTGCTATCCTGTGATAATCAAGTAGCATTGCATATAGCAGCTAATCCCGTTTTTCATGAAAGGACCAAGTACGTAGAGCTTGATTGCCACTTGGTTCGTGATAAAATTCAAGAGGGACACGTAGTTACAAAATATTTGAAGAGTGAATTGTAGGTTGCAGACATACTGGCAAAACCATTGTGCTTAAGTGATTTTTTTTCTCACATGCTAAAGATGGGAGTAGAAAACATCTACTCTCCATCTTGTGGGGGGCTGTTAAAATAAGGGAAGAAAGCAACTCACCGTATCGAAGCTAACCAGGAATCAACTAACCGCATTGAAGCTAGCTAACTAGCTAACCGTATGCAACTGACCGTATTGCAGCTGACCGTATTTGCATGTAACCGTATCGCATCTTACCGTATTTACCATTATGGAATCAACTAACCGTATTACAACTGACAGGGAAAGAAAATTCTGGAAGATGAAATGCACGTGATTTCTGTTTCTTCCGCCTCAAATCTGTTGTGTAAATTAGTTATAATTTGTTATTAGATTCTTCACTTAATTGTATAAATAGAGTAGACCAGATTATTTTGTAGAATTGAAGAACATGAATTCATTTTTGCTTTGTATTCTCTTTTACAAAATTAATAATATTATCTCTTCCTGGTTCGATCTTTGTTTCCACATTTCTTATATATATTGGAGACTGTGGCTTCCCAGGTTTGACAGCAAGTGGAAAGCATTTGTCCTTGAAAATGAACTGAAGATTGGAGATGCTTGTGTCTTTGAACTAATAGAATGCAGCCGTACAAACCTCAGGTTCAAAGTTCATATTCCGAGGGGTGATTTGCCACCTAAATTGTTAACAAAGGTCAATTATCGAGGTAATACATCAGATGCTCCAATCGTGCTTGATTAAACTTATTGGAACGAGATCCTCGAACAAGTATCTGGATGTGATCAAATTAAATGTCTCATTTATGTACAACTTTTACTAGTTATTCACAAGAACTCTGTGATGGATAGATAGCACATCGATTCGAATCTATTTTTGTTATCGTAGTAACAACTTACCTGAGCTCAAAGCTAAATTGGGATNTGTCTCATTTATGTACAACTTTTACTAGTTATTCACAAGAACTCTGTGATGGATAGATAGCACATCGATTCGAATCTATTTTTGTTATCGTAGTAACAACTTACCTGAGCTCAAAGCTAAATTGGGATCGAAGTGATGATTATATACCTGCGTTCAAAATTGGATTTTTCTCCTGAAAAAGTACTTTAACTTGTTATAATTAGTATGATCGAGTGAAAAATAATCTATAAGTCAAGCAAGCTTATAGAAGAAACTACTGAACAGATGAGAATCAAGTGGTTTTCTTATGTTCAAGTTAAATAATTTCAAAAACTCTATGCTCTATCTTTTATCTGAAAAGGATTTGTTACACTCCATAAATTCGTACAAAGTTCTCTGCTAATAATAGCTCTGCATTTTTTCCTATACCATATTGTAGGGAAAACTTTTACCGTCATAATGATCTTTCATGTTGGATCACCAAGAATTTATGAATCAAAGCGGTAGCGTACCTGAATCAGACATGGTTAATGCAATGAATGAGTCCTACGATTTTAGTCTTTCAGATCAACATGTTGTCCCTTTATTTCTCTATGATGATGAGAGTTAAAACAGAATGAACAATCACTTATATGATTCGGGGACCCCACACACACACTAAAGGCATGTTAA
>CAIGRQ010070696.1:0-11583 GCA_903798375.1 Fraxinus sp. D2006-0159 | reverse complement strand
GATAATGCTATTCCCACAACTCTTCGATTGAGTATATAATCTGCAAGCCGTAATGCTATCCTCACAAATCTTGAGTACATCGTTTTATTTGACTAAAGCAATTACTGTTGCTTGAAAGTCCGATCTTTTTAATTAAACGTTGGCATCCATTCTAATAATTTGGATTTCATACAAAACCAACTTTTTTTTCTTCTCAAATAAATATTGACCAAATTTTCGCATGCACTTTACTATGTCTCTACCATGTACGAGAATGAGTGCTTAACAAAATAAATTTGCAGTGATACCAATTTATTTGGTTCCAAAATTAAAGGCAACATGTTGTGACAATTGGGTTAACCAACATAATTAAGCCAACCCAAGGACACCACTACAGGCAGACAAAACAACTCTCAGTAATGAGTAATCCAAATCGATTATGTTTATTCAACATGTCACACACTATGATACACAATAAGCCTAGTCTGTCAATCTTGTTTCCCCCCGCCGCAAATTGTGAATTAAATTGGCGATTCTTCCATATTTACATCATTGGCCCTCCAACTTTATAATAATATTTTTTTCTCTTTCCCTCTCTTTTCTTTTACTAATTATAGTCTTACCCCGAAATGGAGAAAGAATAATTCTACTTGTATATTAAAAAATGTATATAAGGGTGTACACCCCCTCACATGGGGGTGGGACCCACTTGTATAAAATATTTTTTATTCAAGCGGGTCACACGTATATGGTGATGTACCACTAACAAAATCGAAAAAATAATAATAATAATAAAATTAGGTTCGAGTAAAGACCAAAGATCTTGAACGATCGAACTGATAAAACTACTCAAAAGATAGAGAAGAACTGTTAATTTCTCCGTGGTCGTTCCAAGTTCGAAGTACCATTTAGACAAATAAGAATCTCCGATGACTATTCATAGCTATTATCTTGACAAATAAGAATTGATTTTAATTTGAAATTGAACCCAACCCATATTTTTGGTTTGATGAGAATTAATTTAGTTTTAACTTTTTTGAGAAATGAAAAATTAAGTTGATATTCCAAACGAGCTTCTGACTTTCTATCTTGTAATTCAGATGATTTTTTGTCACCACTTCTTAAAATCCTAATTGCCTCAAATTTGGCCAAATTTCTTCAAATCTTCCTCAAATCCACCAAAAATTTCATTTTCGGGAGAGGACCTCTTCGGAACCCATACCCTAAGTCTATTATTGTATATAAAATATATGGATCGCTTATAGCAAATGGGGGCAAAAGGAGAGAAAATGGAGGATGCAGTTCACTACTTTACTTCCTAGTAAGTACATTATCGATGTTACAATTAAAGTACCTATAAAATCTTCCCCGCNCAAATGGGGGCAAAAGGAGAGAAAATGGAGGATGCAGTTCACTACTTTACTTCCTAGTAAGTACATTATCGATGTTACAATTAAAGTACCTATAAAATCTTCCCCGCCAATTTTCTCCAATCTTCGACAATCTTAATCCCTTTTTCTTTTCTCCAATCTTCGACAGTCTAACTCCCTTTTTCATCTATGTTGTTTCCAATCTTAGTCTCCATGGCCACCTTCCTTTATTCATCCGTTTGATGCCAGCGTATAGTGCGTAAACACACATTGGTGAATTTATTGAATTTTCATGTCTTTATTTTCTTTGTAATTTCAGGTAGAAGTCTAAGGGTGGTAGAACTTCTATTTTTCACAAAAGAGTTTCATAAGAAAGTCAATTTGGACGGACTTGTTTCGAAAGCCCTTCTAATCGAACAAAAGACTTCTAGAAAATCATCCAAATATGATCAAATACAGCATCTTAGGCTTGGGTTGGGATTGCTTTTAGAGCCAAACTCATGCATGCTTCTCAAATATGCATATTTATATCAAGTGTTTGATGAACATAAAGAAATTGCTTATGAAAGAAACTGCAACATCTTGCGGCGACTATTGAAGAGCAGAAGAAAGGTAGCTTCTTAAATTTCCTTTTTTGCTTCTCTATTAAAATACCAATCTTAAATTTATTTATTTTCTGTCTCAAGTTTGTTGTTAGTCTACAATTATTGGTATCTTACACAAATTAGATTAAAAGTTGTAGGTTGAGAATTATAATGGGAGATTGATGACCGAATCGGATTCTTAACATGCTTTTCTTGTGCACAACTTTTCCAATATCATCTTCACGTTCATTTAGTTGGTGAATAGTATAATATTAAGTAGATATTAATAGACATTAATAAAATGACAATTATGTGTCACTTTCTTATTTGATTGCTAATTGATACAATTCAAATTAAAGTCTAATCATTGTAGAAATGACACTCTCAACTCATTCAAAACCAACAATCTTGTACACCTACGAAATTTCATCAAACAAATACTGAATATTTATTTCGAAGAGAAAAATGAAACTAGTGCTACGTCAATAAATTCACTTGTTTGGTGATGTTCAAATTAAATTTTACGTGCACCAATAAATAACAGTTACATAAGTTACTCAATAACACTTTTTGGCTAATAGTATTAGAATTCATTGTTACCTCTTACAACCAATTGTTGGTTATATCATATATGTCAACAAAAAGAATTAGCCATGGTAGGAATGATAATATAGATTTAATTTAAATCAACGTTAATATTTAATTTTATCATCAAATTTCATGAGACCAACAATATTTCAACCACACATTTTATCAATTTTTATTAAAATTTACTAAAAATCTGTTTTTAATCTTCATCAAACAACACTTAATATAATAAAATTATAATACCAAACAAAACCAAACCAAACAAAATCTTTAAAACACGACAAATTATATCAGTGTGTATTTTATACATCACGTTCTTCTAAAAACCTTTCAGTTCCTACTTAATTTTAGAAGGTATTAAGTAATTATAAATTAGAGTGATATGGAGTAAGATTTGAGTAGAAACATAAGTATGCTCTGCAGTTGCACCTTCATGATAAACCTCTGTATCAAAAAGTGCTCTACTGACTATATGATCCGTTCGGGGTTAAAGTAATTTGCAGCAAGTCTAAAAGTCAAGCCCTTTGTTGAGCCTATTGAGGCATTGTGTAAACTAGAATACCTGATTTGCTGTAAGATTGCTTTCACTCCTCATGTCTGGTATCAGAGCCATGTTGCTATTTCACTCCATATCATGATAATTTATGTTACTAAATACACACTGATTATTATTGATAACTTTCGATGATTTACAATGAAAGAAATCTCTCCTTATATAGAGGAGAAGAGCATCAAAAAGTAGACACGAGACTCACGTGTTTTCGACATGAAGGACACACCTCATTATTTTACAAATATATTACAAATTTTTCTGACTCACCTTATCTTTCTTTTTAGAAAAGAAAGATTCTTATCCTAACATGATAATACAGCTAAAGTAATACAATAATTAAACTAACAAATTATTATACAAACAGACAAAAGAACTTTAATAAAGCAGATATTGCTTTAATAAAGTAAATATAGTGTTCTTGTCATGTCATGGTGTGTCTAGATTCATAAAGTCTTCTGGACGTGAGGGTAAACTATGTTGATTTAACCATGGCGTATTGATGTCTTGAGTTTCACTTGACCATGTATCCTATGAATCTTGGAAAATACTGTCATCATAATTAATTTGAGAAAATTGTTCATTTGTTTGACTTGATCATGTGTTTTGTGATTTTTTTCTTGCTTGATTCTGCCTTTTTTTTTTTATTGAATTCCACTAGGGGTTTGCATTTAGTTCATTTTCAAATTTTTTCTATTTCTTTTTCAAGAATACTTTTTTCCTTTTTTACGCTACGATCCAAATTGTCAACAAGTTTTCTTGAAATTTCCAATTGCTTTTTCCTTAGATAGACTCCTTCTGGAGTCTTTTCTAAAAACTTTGATGTTTCACCAAGACTTTGTGTGGGTCTTCCCAAATACAGTTGTCAAAATTGATAATCAGATTTTAGTTCCTTTTCAAATTTTTTCTATTTCTTTTTCAAGAATACTTTTTTCCTTTTTTACGCTACGATCCAAATTGTTAACTTGTTTTCTTGAATTTTCCAATTGCTTTTTCCTTAGATAGCGTCCTTCTGGAGTCTTTCTAAAAACTTTGATGTTTCACCAAGACTTTGTGTGGGTCTTCCCAAATACAGTTGTCAAAATTGATAATCAGGTGTATAGTCATATTTTGAATCATTCACAATGAAAAATCTTTGAAGATGTGTTTCCTGATAAATTTGAATATCTTGTTGGATTTTGAGTGTAATCCACTAGTAAAGCTTCCAATGGGGCATCATCTTCATAATCTGGCCAAATCTGTGGAGGAATTGTCTGATTAATTTCTGTCATTGCGGAAATTTTAAGGACTTTAAGAAAACCTATCACGAGGTAATTTTGATGCATGTTGAATGGTTGAACTGCATACTCCTTAACATGAGAGAAATGAGCATACGTTCTTCCTTCTGTGAAATAACATTGTCTTTGAAAAATTAAAATCACATAAACATTGTGTTTAGAAGTTTTGAGATCTTTAATTTTTTTTTTTAAAAAAAGAAGCTTGAAGCATTTTTATCCAGTGTGAAATTGGATAGAACCATTCAAAAAACCTTTTTACAAAATGATCAATTTTTCTGTGTGGTAAATCCAGATTCATTTGACAGAATGAATCAAGTGCTTCAGTGACATGAAAAGAAATTTAAATTTGCCAAAGCTATAAAAGGTACCAAAGAAAGCAAAGATTTTTTTTTTTTTTTTTTAAATCTTAGTGCAACGTACTTTGGATCAAAACGAAAAAGTGTGAAGATAGATAGTCTGAATGATATCCAAGACCACCAAGTGTATCAATTCCAGTTTTTCTTATCACTATGGATTGATATCTAAGCATAAGATCTTTGGATTTGGATTTGAGAATTTTGATTCTTCCGAGTTCATTGAGTTTAGGAGGAAAGACTTCAATGTGAGGATAGAGATTTGAGGATTTTGAATCCATTATGTAAATGATTGGAATAGATGGAGGAAGAATAAGAGAAATTTTTGGTCTAGAGAGAAGATCTGGTAACATATTATGTTTTCCTTTGATATGTTTGACATCAAAGTCAAAATATGAGAACCATTATGCTCATCTAAGAAGTTGAGAGTTTGGAATATGTTCTTTTAAAAGAGAGCATTTTCGAAAAAAGCTGACATGTCCATTTCTACCAAGAATTTATGTCCAATAAGATGGAACCGGAATTTTTCAATTCCTCTTTTTACTGCAAGAATTTCTTTGAAGGTAGAGAATGATAGTGTTTCTTCGATTCTGTGAATGAACCACTTTTATATCCACAAATTCTTCTCTTTACATATTTTTCTTCAAGTAAGACCGATGCCCAAAAACAACCATTTGCATCTGTTTGAAGGATGTGTTTTCCATCTGTAAGGATTTGCAAAGCTGGAAGATCATTGACTTTTTGTTTAATGGTTTTGATTGCTTCAGTTTAAGTTGATGACCAGGGAGGCGAGTTTTGTTTAAGCATAAGTTGAAGTGGCCGAATGATTGATGAAAGATGATCAATAAAATCTGCCATATAATTAACAATTCCAAGAAACTGTTGAACTTCCCTTTTTGTCAAATTTTCATCTAAAAATTTAAGAAGTTCCTGGCCAACATGGGGGCTGGAGTGAATACTGACCATCTTTAATATGCATACCCAAAAAAACCGTTTATTTAACACCAATCACCATTTTCTTTTGAGAAAGCATAATACCATAATACTTAACAAGATCTGTAAATCTGGAGGTAGATTTGCATGAGGTGCTTCATCTTCAAAGAATAAAAAGATATCATCAATATAAACCAAAGCTGTACCCAATAATGGATCAAAGATTATTGTCATTGCTTTCTGAAAAATAGAAAGAGCAGTCTTTAGACCAAAGGGCATAACCATCCACTGATAATGGCGGCTTGGAATGCAGAACCTGTTTTGTATCTTTCTTCAAATTTAATTCCCAATTGCCAAAGACTAGCTTTAAGATCAAGTTTTGAGAAAATCCTTGCCTGAGACAGATTTGCAAACATCATCTTTTTGTCTGGAAGAGGAAATTTATCATTTGCAAGGAAAGCATTTAATGGCTTGTAGTCGATGGCTAGTCTGAGTTTTCCTCGAACTTGTTCATTTGTTAACATAGAATGCCTGACACGACCATTGTGATGTTGTTGGTTCAATGAGACCTTCAGCTAGTAGTTGAGCAAGTTCTTTAGTGGCTAATTGAAGGTGTTATAGGTTCATTCCAAGATGGCTGACTTTTGTAGGATTGACATATTTATTTTTCTTCAATGGAAGATAAACGAAAAAGTCTGGGGTTTTCCAAGTGGATTTGTGCATTTAGTGAGGAAATCTGAGTGAGATTCTGTACAACAATCTCAGATTAATGTTTATGTGATATTTGGAATGGTCATGGTAAAGTATGTAGTCATTTGTATGTAAGACTGAAAGTAGAATTTGTATCTGAGACCATTTGGGCGAGGAATAACATTCTTTTTCCACAATTGTTTGATAATATCCCATGCAATGATAATATCTTTACCAGGTAAAGAAGAACCTAGTAACTTGTGAGAAATACCAAGTTCAAGAAAGAACTGGATTGTGACAGGCTTGCTGATTATTTCAGTTGAAAAAATGTCTCCATTTGCTGCTTGAAAAATTTGCCAATGAGTTTTCCACATGTGATCAGGAAGAATAGTAGGATTAAGAATTGAACATGCTGCGCTCGTGTCAAACACTACAGCAACTGTTATTGGCCTTTCATATTTTCCTGTAAGGAGTTTTACTTCAATCATTGGCATCAAAATATTGAAAAGGCTCCTAGAAAATTGCATGCCATAACATTCTTCTGTATCATCAGATTCATTAGAAAAACTTTCATCAGAATCATATTCAAGAGCAAGAATAGTCTCCTATATTTGTTCATCTTCTTCAGAGAACAAAGACCCTAGATCATCATCACCATAGTCAATTTTTGTGGCCGTGAAGATTTGATGAAGAATTTTCTCCTTCTTTTTGTTAGGACAAGTCTTTCCAAAGTGACATTTCTTTCCACAGATAAAACATATGTTTTCTTTTTTCTTTGGGAATTTACGCTTGAAGAATCTTTCTTTCTCCGAAAAGAATTAAGAGGAGCTTCTCTACGAGAAAACTTCATTCTCCTTTTATGAAATTTTTTCTTTCCTCTACAATCACAATCTTTCATAGAACGACTGTATTTAATCTCCAAATAAGGCTTATCACAAGCCTTTTCCAATTTCTTGCCTTTGGCATTGATATATTTAAGGAAAGCATTTTGATTACAAAGCTTCTTTAGTGTCTTCATTATCCAATTATGAAGTTCACCAAAAGATATAGTATTTAAAGGTTGTCCTGTCATTTCCATTGTTGTCAACGTTTCTTGACCAAGAGGCTGAGGAATTGACTCCAAATAAGCTTGTTTGATGTTGGTATCATCCATGCCACCAATAAGATAATACCGTTGTGTATCATTCCTGAAGTTCTTTTCAAGATCTTTTGGATTGTATGAACAACACTTTAATTCGAAAAATTCTTCTCTGGCAATCTCCTTGTCATGATCAGACTTTCCACAAAATTCCCAATATAGGGAATTTATAAAAGAATTTTTAGTATTTGACTCCTGGGTAAATTGAAGCTGTTTGTATTCACTCATTGAATCATACCAATATCTGAGAAATCCTATAATCCTTGTCAAGAAAGCTTTTATGACCTTTGTATGAGTCGTGTTTGGCTTTTGGAGTTCTGCAGTACACCAGACTTTCATTTCCCGAAGTCTGTATTTCTACTGTGACGGAGGAATATCATCAAAGGTGAATTTTGGTGAAGAGGCACCATTTGAAGAATAATAATTGTTAGTCACATAAGTTTCAATCATATCTTCATCAAGTACTTCTGGTTCCTCAACAGTGGGTTCAGCTGTATGCTGTGTTTAAGATTGACCTATTTGTGCTTTATCAGTCATATAGAAATAAGGGTTATCATTTACAGATTCATCAGAGAGTTCTAGAAATAAGGGTTATCATTTACAGATTCATCAGAGAGTTCTTCAAAAGATTTAAAAGATTCGGATTTAGAACTGATATCATCTGTTATAGGGTGGACAGGAAGGGAGTGAGTGGTTTGGTTATGAGTTTGTTGGAGGAAAGTAGAAATATAATTTTTGATCATTATTTGAGGCTGTTTTGAAATATTTGGTGGTGGAAATTCTTGGGAAGGAGAAGATTGTGTTTGACGGACAACAGTAGGTTTAACCTTTTTTGAGGGCATAAATGGTTTTTTCTTTTGTTCCCATTTTTCAAGAGTGAAAAGAGTAGAGGTAGATCCTTGGTAATTGGAGGAATATAAGGGTCCTGATTGGGAATATTGTGCGTTTGAGAAGGATGAAGGATAATATGGTGTTGATGGTGGGTTTATAGGATTTGATTCAAAAGAAGCAAGTTGAGTTTTCAAGTTTTTGATTTCTTTTTCTTGAGCATCAAATGGTATTTTGTTTTGTAGATGATTCATGATATCATTGTGTAGGATTTTGATTCTCTGTCTACATGCTTGAAGAGGAGTGAGGAGAGTCCAAGTTTGTTGCTGTAGATTCCTTTCAATTCTTTCTTGACTTTGGTTAATCTTTTGTAACAGAGTATTTTGTTGCACTGCATATTCTGAATGCAATTTAAGGTTGCTTATGCTGTTGAAAGAGGTTGCTCTAATCCATCTGATCTCCTGGTGCTTGACTTCTTGATTTTCCAAGAATGAGTAGAGTGATCCTTTCCAAATGTTTCTAGCGGAGGAAACTCTTCCTGAGTATGAGGATGAAACATTGCTATAGGAAAATAAGATGGAGGTGGATTATCATTCCAATCCCATTTCTTATGATATCTGCTGCAATAATCATCATCATCCCATCCAGTAGGAATTATGGGATCATCATTTTTGGGTAGTGTAGTATATTTGACATAATAATCAAATTTACCTGATGGCTCTTCAAGTAATCCAACTTCTGGATCAATATCATAGAAAGCTTTATGTAACTTTCTTTGACTACTTTGCTTGGATTTCTTCTTTGAAGGGGAAAATCATCATCAATATATGCTGCTAGACAACTGGAGCAAGAGCAAATATCCCAGGAAATATGTCTAGTATTATCTGTTCTGCTGTGTATTGACCTTCCATTTGAATCAAAAGCATAAATAGGAATATCTTTTTCTGCATATGCAAACTATGTGGGAAAACAAGAGGGTCTTTTTGGAACAACTTCCCTTTTGAAGGCGATCTCAACATCTCCATTGTAACTTTTTTTTTTTTTTTTGAAAAAAGGTTCTTTAGATTGTATTGAAGCAGAATTTTAATTTCTTTGTGAGGTTGTTTATAACTTGTGATCCATGTTTCAGGGATGTGTTTAAGTAACTCTGAACGAAGAATTTGCCTGGGGACATAAGTATAACTGGGAACATGATCAGACTCCACATGAAGAAGTAAAGCATCGTCTGTTCCTTGAAATTGTGCAAAATTAAGGGAATGATTCTGTATTCTGTACACCATCTGATAATAAAGAGTGGCTGCATATGTGATAGAAGATGGTATGGCTCCAACAATTTGAACTTGGACTTTTAAGGTAGTAAGTAGTTGTGGATCAGATATGAGCATATTGAAATTTGGAAACATTGTGACCAAAACAGTTCCAGCATTGAGACAGTTCCTATACAAGCATGATGATACTCAGAGAAACGAGTATCCAATAAAGTAATTCTTGAAACTGTAGGAAGACCTTTTCTTCCATGAAGAGTTAAGGCAAATCTAACAGCTCCAATGTGGAGATGAGTATATCCTTCAGATAACTATACTCGTGGAAGATGAGAGGGTAACTCCAATGTAACAAATTGTTCTTTCTCAATAGCAGACAGAAGATGTTGATCAAACTTTGAGGCTTGAACAAATTCTTTGGCTTAGGACTTTTGGGGAGAAATAAGGCTACAGACAGTTTTAGTAATAGACAGGCGAGGTTTTTTGTAAGGGAAGTACGGATTTACAAGAGGTAGATCTGTGAGTGAAACTTTATCAGATTCAGAAAGATATGATATCTCATAGAGATATTCCATTTTAGAAGCATCAGATTTTCTAAAAGAAGTAGAAGAAGAAGATGACACATAAGATGATTTAGGCAAAGGAAAATGATTAGAGTTTTCTGGAAAAGACATAATTAAAAGATGTTCTTCCTTAATTTCTTCCGGTACTTAGTAACATAAATTATCATGATATGGAGTGAAATAGCAACATGGCTCTGATACCAAACATGCGGAGTGAAAGCAATCTTACAGCAAATCAGGGTATTCTAGCCCACACAACGCCTCAATAGGCTCAACAAAGGGCCTGACTTTTGGACTTGCTGCAAATTACTTTAACCTCGTACGGATAATATAGTCAGTAGAGCACATTCTGATGTAGAGTTCACCATGAAGGTGCAACTGCAAAGCATACTTATGTTTCTACTCAGATCTTACTACATCACTCTAATCTATAATTACTTTGTACCTTCTGAAATTAAGTAGGAAATGGAAGGTTTTTAGAAGAACATAATGTATATAATACACACTGATTATTATTGATAACTTTCGATCATTTACAATGAAGGAAAGCTCTCCTTATATAGAGGAGAAGATCATAAAAAAGTACACACGAGACTCACGCGTTTTCGACATGATGAACACGCATCATTATTTTACAAAGATACTACAGATTTTTCTGACTCAATTTATCTTTTCTTTTTAGAAAAGAAAGATTCAATAATTATTTATGAGGTTTAAGGGCAAAATGTGATAACATAATCTGCTCCTGCACACGTGTTTGTACTTGATTGATCATCATATGCATAACTATATGCAGTAGGGCAAGCATCCTTGAACAATTGAGAGTAGTTCGAAGGCGGGCATGTCGCCGCCGTTGAGTAATTGCCGGTGCAACAATATTCCGGTTTGTTAAAAGCGGCGCAAGCACTTTTGCACGCCACTACTTCGCCGGAAACAATCACTTGCAGCGCTGATGGGCAGCTCTTGTTCAGGTCAGACACGCAACCGGCATATTGGCATTCACCGGAGCCGCCAGAGGGCCGCACTCCGAGTGGCAGATTGTAGCCATCGACAATGCTTACGTCGTAAAAATCTTTCTCAGCATTGCTATTTCCCAGGGTGAATTCCACCAAGCTTGCAGGGGTTACCGCTCCTCCGGTGCATTTCAATCCGCCACCACAGTCGGCGGTGGCGCATGTGCCGTTGCCGTTGGCATCGAAGCTGCAGCCAGTTCTGGCCCAGAAGCGGCCGGACCAACCGGGTGGGGCTGGAATTTGCTTGGATTCCTCGGGGGCTAATTCAAATCCTCCGCCACCAAGAACGGGTCCGCCGTTGCCGGTGAGTGTTCCCGGCCAGATTGTTTTACTGCAACTGCTTTTGAGGGTAAACACCGTGGCTGAAATAATTCGACTCCCTGAAATGTATGATACAAAAAAATATTATGAACAAATTCTTACCTAATCTTTGAACGGGAAACCGAAAATTATTA
>CAIGRQ010070695.1:0-12319 GCA_903798375.1 Fraxinus sp. D2006-0159 | reverse complement strand
ATATTTTCTATATCCTTCAAAACTTTTGACTGGGATATAAATGGAGTTAGGATTAGTAATATTTTTATTACTCATCCTCAGAAGATTCTGCTTCTGATGTTTTGGATTCAGATTCTGTTGTTAAGTAATACAACGATTCTGTATCATTGGGATCTTCTACTGGGTAGAAGCCTTTTTGTTGGAATGTGTTGAGAAGTTTAATTCTCTCTTCATTTTCAAGTCTTGCTGGGCATTCCTTTGCATAATGTCCAGATTTATCGCAAAGCCAACACCTGTAATTTTTCTTCTTTTGAGGACAAAATTTTTTTTTGTCTCTATATTTATTATCGTTTCTTCCCTCCTGGAATTTTTTGAAATTTTTTTTTTCTAAAAAAATTTTGTTTGTAAGGTTTTTTGTACCTTTTAAAAACGTATTTTTTCTTTCGAAAAGATTTTTTCTTTTTCTTAAATCTTTTTTCTTTTTAAGGTGAACAACCATACCGTCTTGGAAAACTATCAAGAAATTTTTCACAACAAATTCTCGGGTTTTTGGCAACTGCCTGTCTACTGTATCTTACTAAATAACTTTCTTTGCATTTATCTGCAAGAAGATTTCTAGTAAGTGTAATTGCTAATCCAAGTGATACCTCTATTTGCACATTAGTTCTTTGATCAATTTTTTCTTTTTGAATTGCAATTGCATTATCAAAAAGTTCCATAACCTCATGGTTAAAAGGTTCTGGTAGTTTTCTTATGAATTTTTCTGTTAGACTGGTCCAAAAGGTGCTTGGACTTATGTAGTAATATTTTGAAAATTCACAAGTATAATTTCAAAATAACACATATCACAAATATAATTTTTTTCTAAATGGTTCAATGCGTTAGCAGTTTCAATTGTTGTTCTTTTACTTTTGAAAATTTCAAAAGTTTGTCCAGTAAATTATTTGTAAAGCTGATCAACAACCCTTTCAATAAAGAGTCCTATATTAGCGTTAACATCTCTTGAAAGAGCATTTTTAACATTATTATCAAATGTTTCAAGAAATGCTCTTGCATTTCCTCTTGTACTAGCAAGCACATAATTCCAAGAATTAGTCTCACTTCTGATAATTTCTCTATTGACAATCATAGCAATAACGATGTTGCTATACCAAGAATCAATGAGTTTTTTCGGCTCAAGAGCACAATCCAAATCAAGAATCGTAACATGTTGATTAGGTTTAGGTTTCGGGGTTAGTTCGGTATTAGGAATACTTTCAATATTCCCTGGCATAGGTCTAGGAGTATAGTCTCCTAATGGTCTTTTGCCATCACCTTTAGGATTATTAGTGGTAATTTCTTCTTCCACTTGTTCTTCCTTAGGTTCATGGTCTTTTATGACAATTCCAGGTAAACTTGTTTCAGCTTCCCTGTTAGTAAAAAAATCTTTCATGGATAACTACATCTTCTTCAGAACTACTTTCATAGTTTGAGAGATCTTTATCCATAGATTCAGAGGGTTGTGTTTCCTCTTCATAAGATTTTATTGTCATAATAGTTTCATTGTTTCCTATGTTAATATCTTTAACAATGGATACAATCTTGTTCAGGTCTGTATCTTCAAAAGAAGAAGTACGTTTAAGAGTCCTAACTCTTGGCTAGTCTCATAAACATTCTCAAGGGATTTTCTGAAATTTGCCATTAACTTAAAAAGTTAATACCAAATTTTCCTTTACCTTCTTGTTCAGAAGTTTTAGAAGATTCTCCCATTCTTTCAAATATTCCTAAGGTTGTTCTTGTAATATTTTGTTTGAAGTGATTTTCATGGGTTTTTACAACTGCTATGATTACAGCAGAATGTTTTTCCATGGCTTTCTCATTCTTCTCTTGAAATGAATTAAGGATTTCCTTGATTTCTTTCAAGCTTTCTTTAATAAGTTGAATTTATTTTAATATGTCTGGAATTGACATATTAATTTACTCTTCTTCCTCATCAATGGTTCTTTCACCATAAATGGTTTTAACCATTTCATTCACAGTCTAGCTCAGCTGTTTTAGCTATCTGCTTTGACTGGATTCAGTTTCACGATTATTCTTCCATTTGACTGGAAGAGGATCCTTTCTCCACTTCCTCAGTTAGGCCAGCCACTTGGGAGATCAGCTCCCCTACCTGTCCCTTCAAAGTAGAGTTTTCTTTGTTGGCCTTCTCCAGAGCCTCACCTGCTAACTTTTGATGTGCATCAGAAGTCTCCACTCGCTGAGTAAAAGAGGCCACCTCACTTTGCGATAGATGGACCTCTTTCTTCAAAGTCTCAATTTCTACCAAGGCAGAAGCGAGTTTCATTGACTTATCTTCAAATTTTTTCTTCAGGTCTCAACCTCCTCTTTGGTCTTGCGACAACCTCTTTAGCCTAAGAGGCTTTATTAAAGAACCCCCGGTTCTTACTCTAAAGGTTTTTAAAGAGGGCTTCGGCCTCTATGGCCATACCAAATGACCTTTCCGCTTGGGCTACCATTGTGGCAACGACGTCGACGACATCATTTTTCTCCACAAAGGATTGTCGTTCTCCATGCAGTACTTATGAAATGTTGTTGAGGCAGTCTGGATTTTAGGAGAAAGAAGGGCAAGAGCCTTAGATTTGACTCATCAATCCTTTTGGCTAAAGTAGGTTTGGATTTGGGAGCTTCAGAAGTGGTGGAGTCACTTGAAGCCTTGGCATTTTTTGCATGGTCTTACCTCTGGGGCTCCACAATTGTTGGCCTATTTTGTCCCCCATAGGTCGCAACCACCGAGCTACCTAATAACTTTTCCCTCCACTGGAACATCAGAATGGGGGAAGGGACATCCCTTTAACCACCAGCCCCATTGGGGATCGAGATCCTGAACCTCTTCTTAGGTTCCTCCTCAACGACTTTTTTCCTTATCTAGCATAAGGGATCGTCTCTCTCCCTGAGAGGCAACCTCCTTGCTGACTCTCTCAATTTTGTCCCTCACTTGCTCTCCTCTAGCAGATAAGGGCTTCAATCCCTTTTTTCTCGAGGTAGAGGTGACGGTAAGGATTGTGGCCATATCAGGAGTAGGGTGCCTCCTTTTCTCTAAGTTTTCTACAAACAAAAAATGAATAAAGTCGGCAAAATTCTATAAAAGAGAACATCAAGAAAATAACAAGTGTAAGGATGTCTTACCCCTCTTTGCAATCAGATAAAAATCTTCAAAACAACACTTCGACTGGATCAAATGATCGAAGTCACGTAAGTCTAAGAATTTCTTGTAGACCTCAGTAAGAGTATCCCAGTCACTCTCGGTAAATTCAAACAGTTCAACCGACCCTGCAAAACAAACAAAAGAAATGTAAGTATCAAACCTCGTTAATTCAGAAAATCAAAGAAGCAAAGAATGCACTCACGACCGTCGGAGTATGAAGTAGGAACTTTGACGTGGGGGATGATGTCACCCTCACACTCTTACCACTTTCCCCTGACCCAGAACTAGGTCTCCTTCCATCCTTTTATGGAGGAAGGCAAGCCTAGGACAAAGGGAAATGCGACCCCTAAGGACATAACTCACCACCCCTTGGAGTCTCATTTTCCTAAGGATCGAGGTTGGTATATGGATTGGAAAATGTGCAAAGACATGTCTTCACCCCAAGAAGGCTTCCTTCCAAAGGAAGTAAAAACCCACCAGTTGGGCCAAGGCATTAGGGACGAGTTGGGTGGGGGTCAGCCCATATAGCATAAGGACAGCTCGGAAGAAAGGGTCGATCGGCAGGGAAAGGCCAGCCTTCAATAAAAACTCACTAACAACGACAAGTTTTGCCTAGGATAGCAGGCTCGCTCGTTAGGAGATGGGATGAGTTCGATGTTGTAGAGAATTCGATACTTATCCCTAATATTGGCTAAGTACGTTGGATCTACGGATGAAGGAATTTTGGCTGCCCCCAAGCTATATCATCCTCTGATGGCCTACCCCTTAAAAACTGAAGCGCTTCATTCGGCCTCAATGGCTCTAA
Organism: Fraxinus sp. D2006-0159; assembly: GCA_903798375.1. Lineage (NCBI taxonomy): Eukaryota > Viridiplantae > Streptophyta > Magnoliopsida > Lamiales > Oleaceae > Fraxinus > Fraxinus sp. D2006-0159. The sequence goes on along the minus strand of CAIGRQ010070695.1, from coordinate 8,351 downwards.
CGAGGTTGACAGTGTTGTTTATTTGGACCCCCAGCTCACTAGCTATCTCGCTAAGATCTACGTGTTCCCCAACAGGTATGGAAGAAGACATTGATTCATAGACTAGCTCAAAGCTTTTAGAAGTAAAGAAAAGATTACAATACTTACGAGTTTCTTAAGATGATGAAGAAGGAAGAACGCTGAAGTTCACAAAAGTAACGAGATGAAAGAAAAACTCATCAGAAAAGATCACTTAGAAGAATGTCAAGGAGAAAAAACTTGAAAAGTTCTTGGGAAAATCTGAAGAATTAAAGAAATTGAGAGGAAAAGATGCAAGGATTCATGCAAAAGTTAAGAAAAGTTTCTCAAATGATCGTGCCTTTATAGGTAGACCCATTTAACCCCAGCTATTGGATTGTGATCCAGACCATCTAATCGTTCATTTGATAGTCTTAATCTGATCCACTCAGTACGTTTGACACTTCGTCTTCTACGGCCTAGATCAGGACGTCTGTTCCACGTGCCTCATGCGTATGGAATTCACAAGGTACGTGAGAGAACCATTATTATGCATTAAATGCGGCAACAAATGAGTGTATTGGAAGTTGTACCGCCTCAACTATATTTTCTTGGAAACATGCCACGACATCAAATCATTAAGGTGCCATAATTAAGGATGCCTCGTGTTTCTCAAATTTATTAAAAGCAAAACGCCTCATAACTATCAACTCTGAGGCCTTGTGAGTGTCTGACCATCTTCGCTTCAACCAGTTCAACTAGTACTTCGGATATATAACGGCACTTCAGAAGACACAAGTTCAAAATCGCTTTACTTCAATAACCTTTCTTAGGGTAGTTCCTAAAAGTGAAGAAATTGTCAAGTAAATCACTTCGAACATCACCTGTAGAGGGTCCGAACGAAGTAGGTATGTTCCCAATCATAGGGGTATGGTAAAGATCATTCCCCAATGAATAACCTTTCATCTCAATTTACTTACATTCAAAGACTATGTATTATATAAATAATCATGCCTAGACTTGGGGGACTATTGTTACGCCTCACCTATGAGGCTCAAAATAAAGATGCCACGTAGGGAGAAAGTCAACGAGAAAGTCAAAGAAAGACTCAGGAGGTCAAAGTACGAAAGAAGTCAAACAAACTGAAGTCCTCTCATCAAATAGTCGAGGTCCATGTCGAGCCACTGCATCAAGGATGAAACACTAGAACTTAGGATGAGGCTCTTCAAAAAATCTCGAACTCACTTGAAGCCCATGATGTCGATGATGTTTACTGCAATAGATTTGGAGATACCTTAGAAGTGATCGATTTAACACTTTTAATAAAGTTTGTTAGTGTGTCGCCTATTGTATAGAACGATTGACCATTTATCAATGTATTAAATTATGAGTAGATAGTGACGTGAAGCTCAAATTCAGGAAATAAGGCCACGTGGTTCTGATCCAACGATCACCACGTCGGCCAAGATAGTATAAATAGGTTCTCTTTGTAAGTAACAAGGATGGGTTTTGGGGAGGATGAAATTGGGATGATGATATATTTGAAATATACATTTGAACTCTGAAGGATTCAAGGCAAACGTTTGGCTGAATACTTCTTGTATTTTTTTTTGTATGTTCATCAAATGCCAACTTGGGAATCCCATGTAATAACCTCAAATATACATTTTTATCCATCCTATCATATATTCCCATTTGTTATAGCATATATTATTTTAGTTTTTCGCCCGGTGATCGTTGTTAGAGCGATTGTTGTTGTTTCATTCGCTGGAGCTTGAACAATTTTGTCTCTCTCCGCAAAATACCTCATGCATCCTTTTCTTCCTCGCTACCACTATTAATCCGATCGGAACGTGTCGGAATTGTACTTGACTTGGCGTAAGTTGGCTCGCATCTGTTGATTTCATTTTTTTGGGTCAACAACTTTTGTAAACTGGAGGGCTAACAAGGCGTGCTTACCTATTCTTGATTTTGTTTGAGTTCTTGGGATTCCTTTGGTTTCAGAATGTGGTTGTTGTGTTGTTCGTTCGGTGGAGACAATTGATCATGTCCTCTATTTAGAAGAGGTGCCTAGGAAGGTATGGGATCATTTTGAACTATATATAATCTTCGCTTGCCACAGGTTAATTCTTGGAAAAATTGGTTGAACCTATGGTGGTCGCATGCATCATCATCGTCGCAGATTGGTGTTTTATGTGGTTTTGTCCCCATTGCTATTACCTGGGCTCTATGGAAAGTGACATGTGAAGCTCGGATAGAGGGCTTAACCATTCAATAGCATAAAGTGATTTGAATGGTGACATCCTTTTTGTCTTAGAGTGCAGGCATGATTACCAAAGTCAAGAGACTTTCGAATAGAGATGTTCGGTGCCTTCAGTCTCTCAACTGCCCTATTGTTCGTATTAAACAGTCTTGAGTGCAAATAGTTGCTTGGAAAAAGGCACCAAACCAGGTTTTTAAACTTAATGTGGATGGGGCATCTAAAGGTAATCTTGGTCAAGCTAGTGGAGGAGGAGTTATACGAGATTCATATGAACCTTTTAGAACTAGTTTTCTACATCATTATGGGTCTACCATGAACGTGGTAGCAAAAGTTTGAGCCTTTCAAGATGGTTTGCGATTATGTAGAGATCCCGGGTTAAGGGATATTAAGGTAGAATCGAATTCCAAGGTTGTGGTTCAATGTGTTGATCATGGAACAATGTTAGGCAATTTTGTTATCAAACGACCTCCCTGGGCGATGATGAGAGTCTTGTTCTTTTATTCAGTCGATATCGACCAATTGACTGAAGTGCATCGACACCACAAGTACTTGAACTTTCCACGTAATCGACTTGGGCCATTTGAAGCAACCTAATGGGATTAGGGTTACTCATGGCCCAAACCGAATTTGGATGGCTCCTACATGTTGATAGCCCACTACCCATCTCCTATTGGGCCCTAACCTAAAGCCCAATTGTTTTCTATTATATACCAATACTCATCACTATTCTAGGTATGAGAATAATTGAAAGCTGTCCCTTTTGTGCCTTGAGAAGTCGAACTCTCCCTCTCTTTGTGATCATGTGCGTGGGCTTTGTGCACAAGCAGTGAGATCTTCTTCTTCTCCCTTAGTTATCCTTTGTGGTTAACCTCTTGGGTTATCTATTGGTTGGAGCAACCATTTGGAAGTGTGTTGTTTGTGGAATTGTTCTTTAATCTCTTGTGGTGATCGATTAGAGACTGAGCCCAGTGATCCTTGGTGCAATTGGTGCATTATTCTTCACAAACAAGTTCTTTATGGCACCTTCAAGAGATTTGAGATTGCATTCTGGGGTTGCTTCGCATGATGAATGACACAGTCAATCATTCATTTCGCAAGGCCAATATGACGGGGAATTCCCTTGCTAAGGAGACATGTGGTGGTTCCTTTGTTGAGTTCTTTTCAGATGGTGGTGTCCTGATACTCCTTCGCGATATTTTACGTACATATCTCTAAGAAATACCTCGTATTAGATGATAATGTTTTATTTTCTTTTTTATGCTTTTGGATTATAGCCAAGGTTTTCCTCCGCTACAAGTGGGGATTTTTGAATAAGATTTGTAAGTTTGATTTTACCAAAAAAAAAAATGTGACATATCATCTTACATTTTTAAGAAGTTAAATTTTGACACTATTAAAAAGGACTAAAATGTCATTATTGTCATTGATATGTAATTTCATCGATAAAACAACTCATGTATCCATATATTTACATATAAATTAAATTTGGTAACAACTTTATGAAATTCAAAGAGTAAAAAATGACATACCATGCCACTTTTTTGAAAGAGTTAAGGTACATCTTTTCATAGAAAGGGGACATATCATGTCCCTTTAAACCAATATTCTTGTGTTATATTTAACTCAATTCTATGAAAAGAGGAAAGAAAGACTATTAAACAAAAAGTGATAAGAAATTCAAAAAAATGACAAATATTCTAAAAAGTGATAAAAACCCAAAAAATTACAAAACTCAAAAACGTGACAAAATCTCAAAAAAGCGACAATCAATTTTGGCGAAAATCTCAATTAATGCGGAAATTTGTAATTCTAATCCGTTTTAAGGGTTAGTTTAATATATGTTTTTTTTAAGAGTATTGGGCCTAAATTTTCCTAAAAAATAAGAGCCACAACAATTCCAGTCCCATTTTTTGGTTAATAGATTTTGAAACCATAGCAGTGAATTTTTTGAAAAATATATATTTGAAAAGTAAGAAAAAATTTGCATTTGCGTTTAAAGTTATTTTATTGGAAAAATGTACGATTAAAAATGAATATAAGAAAAACTGATTTTTTGAAGAATGGGTCACACAGGTTCTATAGTTTCTTTAATTGATCAAATTAAAGATGTATAAAACTATAATATTGCAACTTTTTTCATGGTTTTATGCGTGATACTACCCTCAATATTTTTAAGCTAAGGAAAAAAAGAAACTCAGTTTTTTATGAAAAAAGTTTCATTCTTCGGCTGTCATCATTGAATAATAATGTGACATGTGAAAAATATTAAAAGATGTTATTTCATCTTTAATTCTCAGTCAGACTGGTGGACCGTTCAATGTAGGAGACGAAACATAGTTTTAATTAGTCAAGTCGAGTCAATTTATTAAATGTTCCATGTATGAAATGGAAGTTATTGTGAAACCACTTATGTTATTTTCTTTCATGTTTTGCTTCAATTTGTCCGTATAAATTTCAAATCTTTTAATATTCATTAATCCTTAAAAAATGGTGGATTTCTAGTATTCGTTTCATTCACAAGACATTGTCAAATTAATTATATGTACAGTTTAGCTTTCATTAACGCGTAATTTGGCCGTCCATTCGTCTGAAGGAACTAGCTAGATAACTTAACATACAACAAGACATATGTTATGTTCTTACCTTCTTGGAGTTTAGTTTAGTTATACAATTTATTACACAAGAATTAAAGTGGAAATGATCCATAGAAGTTTGGCGAGTGCTCGTAACATCATATGATTGTGCCATGAAATTACACCCATTAAAGTTGCGCGTACAATTGTAATTTATAATTACGATCACGAGTAAGTCTGTGTATTGATTAAAAATATTTGAATTTTCCATTGCGAAATATATTGATGATAACCTTGTCGGAAATTCTCAGCAATGGGTAGAAGAATATGCAGAGGATGAATATTATTTAAATAGTGTCTTTAGCATGGTTTTTTACATGTATGCTGGGTTAATTTTGTTAAAAATCGAAATTTGTAATGTATAAATTTCATTAAATGAGTGACAACCTGACATAAAACCATGTCATTGTCTATTCTCATATTGTGTTGAACCATTCAACAAATCCAACATCAGTTAAAAATGATAACAATGATAAAGGAATGACTATTACTCTTTGTTAAGGTTAACTTTCTTAGAAAAAACACTAAATCAAAGTTTAGAAAGTTCAAAATGAGCAATTTAATATGTTTAAATTTCAAATAAGCAATACGTTGTAAGATTGATATTTTCAAATGAGTCATTAATAGCTTAATATACAATTTTCATTGTAAATATTTTCGTTGCTACTACTTTTCTTCATTGTGGCAGCTTTTTCTAGTAGTGACATTTCTAATGAAGTACATATAGAACTAATTTAGTTGCGCATTTACAGAGTGACACTTAACATGAAAGATGACAGTTCTTATGGGAGTATTCGCTAATTTTGCCAATGTATGACGACTAATTTATGGCTTGTTTGGGAATGAGGGAGGAGGGTATGCAGGAAATTTCTAATTATAAGTAAAAATTTACCAAGAAAAGAACATTTTCTAAGCCGGCTCAAATGGTAAAAACAAGAAAATAAAGACAAAGAAATGTCTTCATTATAAGTACGCTATTTGAGACAAGACAAAAACGTATTCTTTTGTTACCTGAAATCCCTTTCTCTTTATTCTAAACCCTAGGGTACCCCCACCCCCACGCTCACGCCCACCCCATCCAAAATCATATAATTTTACACTCAAGAACACTTTTCTTTACATCAATCAGGGATTTTATGATGGTACCTAGAAAACACAACAATTCTGAAACTTCAAGTGAGGAAAACAGTAATCAATCCAAGAGAGTTTGTGAAGAAAACCCTGCTGTTAGCAGATCCTACGATTGCGCTTTTTGCAAGCGGGGTTTCACCAACGCGCAGGCATTAGGAGGGCATATGAATATACACAGGAAAGAAAAATCCAAGAACAAGAAGAAAAATCTTGAGGAATCTTCAATGAATTCTCCAGGGTATTTTCCTGCAGTTTCATCCAATGATCAGCAGCAAAAAGCAATATATTACGATGGTATGGGGGCACAAGTGAGATTTCAAGCCTACTTGCCATCGTCAAACCCTAGTTATGTCACGCGTGAAATTCATCATTTGGCATCATCAAACCTTAGCGATTTGTCTTTTGTTTGGAGGTCACAACGTGTTTCTTTGCACGATGATCATTTGGATGCAAACTTGAGTCTGAGGATTGCCCCGCCACTTGTTGAAGATGGAGAAGGAGCTGGGAAGGAAAGTGAAGTGGATTTGGAGCTTCGACTTGGTCATGACCCGTGATCAATTAGGTACGGGCAGAAGTAACCCCGCCATACTCTCCAAATAAGCTTGAACTACACCAAGGTAGACAGTTATGTTTATACAGAGTGAGTTTCCTCAGTTGCCTCATATTTATGTGGATTATTATGAATACAGCAGCAATAAACTTAGTTTCTAATAAAATTAGACGGGCAACATAATTTGATTTATTTTCTGTCACTTCATTCAATTTATTGTAAGAACTACTGAAATTTATATATATGAATATTGTACAATTTACATTTTGCTTCTTAGATCAAAAAAGCTCATAATCTGAGGGAATTTCTTTCTTCAATCGTGACATTACTTTCTTATTATTATGAATCCGATCAGTCATTTACATATGTTTTTTTCTGAATTAATCAAATGTTAAATTTATTATGAAATCACATAAATTGCATTTTTTTTTTCCTCATTTCATGATATGCAGTCCTTTAGTGTAGCTAAAATGGTTCAACCAGGGACATATCCAGAACTCAATTACAAGCCGGATTAATATTTTAAAAAAAAAATTTACACGAGTTTTTATTTTTTTTTTTACATTAAAAAAAATCTACTAAAACAAATTCAATGGGTTGGGGGCAAGATTTTCTAGTAAATTATAATATTTAATACCTAAGTAATGTCTTTGAAGGATCAGATAGAAGCTGTTAAAAACACGGAAATGTTTGGAATTCTTATTTCTTTTCTTTAGAAGTATCCCAAGATTATCATACTAGCATTTGGAGTTGATAGAAAATTCATATGAACAAAATTTATGGCATTGCATAAGCATTATAGTAATCACTAAGCTGATATATTGATGCCAATCATTTTAATTTTCAATTTCTTTAAAATGGTTTCGCTCTTGTAGAGGATTATACTACGTTAGATTAGATGCATTGCTGCAAGAACGAATGGTACGAGTGTTTCTCTATCTAGGGACAGATTTAGTGTAGAGGCAGTGGCGTCAGCTGCCCCCACACGAAATTTCAAATTTTGCCAAAAAAATAAAGAAATAAAAGAAATTCCTTATAGTTTTCAATTTTTGTCCCCACAATTTATTTTTCCTAGCTTCGTCCACGTCTCTATCGAAGGTCTGCAAATAGATTTTCCTTGATTTGATTAGTGAGAAATTAAGACTTTATAAGATTAAGGAAGAGAGGTACGTGGAATATGTTTGTATATTGTTATATCTGGTCGAAAGTAGCAAACATTAAACATTTCCTTTGGATTTCGCACGAGCATAGTGTATCCAGGGTTTGGAAGAGGGTAGGAGATTTGAAGAATTTGGTAGGATTTTTCGGTTATCAAGTGAAAATTTTGATGTAAATTTGTATATATAACTCAGACGATCAGAACTTCTTTTGATGAAACTAAAACATAGTACATCAAATCCTAGGAAACCTATCCTCCGATTCTGCTACCTAAAAGCTTCCTTTTTTAAGGCAAACCACTAGAGGATGGAAAGTTTATTAGTGCAAGAAACTAAAGTACAACTGTGGAGGGAGACTAGTCGCGACCTCCAACAAATTAGATCAAAATACAATTTTAAGTTTTAACTAATACAAAGGACTGTCGGAGGAAATAGAGATTTAGGAACTTGATTTGGCTAAGGTTTGAGAGGAACGAAAACACTAATAGGAAAAAGTAAGTAAAAGTAACTTATATTTCTCCACTTCAAAACTTACAACACTTGACTTGACTTGTTGTTACAAAATGGAGAGACTCTTCCCCTTTATATATGGCTTACATGAGACTTCTAGATCACACATT
>CAIGRQ010070578.1:0-10493 GCA_903798375.1 Fraxinus sp. D2006-0159 | reverse complement strand
TATAATTTATGGCTGTTGGTTGACACTACGTGAGAGCTAACTGAAAACAGATGTTTGATTTCAGTGAGAAGATAGCCATACGTGCTGACGTGCATGCACGTTCAAAATTTCGATGGAGAAACCACGGCTTCTATTCTAGACTAGAAGAAATGGATGCCACAATGCCAAGGCCGGGATGACCCATTAACATTGATATTTTATTTTTCTTTCTTTGTATTGTTAAGTTCTGGAGCCTAATTATTGTCATTGTTTAGAGTACTTACGTGGATCGACATTGTAATTGTTACTTATGGAAAAAGGCACAACACGTGGCGAAGGGAACGGCCCCAACGTAGGGGGGGTTAAGGCGACCCGATGCGACAGGCCAATACATCGTGCGAACCGGTGTTCCCCCCAGGACGAACGCCCAACGTAAGAACTCCCCGGATCCGAACCCATTAGCCTGGAAAAACCTTGATTGACGGATTGGATGGGACCGCCCACTGATACTCCGCCGTTCTTAGTCAGTCTACGCTGTCGCATCTCAGGCCTAGGCAAAGATTTGGAGATCCAAGCATTTATGGCTCGATTGAAGGGTGACAGTTACAAGACAGGTNCACGCCGCCGTTCTTAGTCAGTCTACGCTGTCGCATCTCAGGCCTAGGTAAAGATTTGGAGATCCAAGCATTTATGGCTCGATTGAAGGGTGACAGTTACAAGACAGGTAGATCAAGTTAGATTAGGACACGCGTCACCCCATCAACGGTCCTCATTGATTGTATGTTACTATAAAAATGCATGTAACCGATTGTTGAAGGTTAATGAAAATTTACAATATTCAAGCTATAGAATCTCTCTCTCCATATTAAGAAGGGTTCGCCATAACCGACCCCTTTTATTGCTAATGATAAGAAATCTTTAGAAGACGCTTTTAAGACCACTTATCGCTGCTGACCATTTTTTGGGGTCAACAGTAATGATCATAAAAGAGAAGAGATCGGAGAAAATAAAGTGTGAAAGTTTTGTCTTGTAAACTTCTTTTCATCATAATGAATTATTGTAGTGGCAAACGATGACTTACTCTTACATTGAGACGAACCTCAATAAATTTTGTGTGTATATTTTCTTACTGTCATTTTATTGTTCTTGCCTTGGTGGTATAAAAATTGGATTTTTAATTCAACCGAGCTTGGTGTACCGGGTGGGGGTGGGATTTTTTGGACAATTTTTTATTACATGAGGGACCCACCCATGTGAGTTATATGTATAAATTTTGTCAACCCACTTCGATACAAGTGGCTTATTCCTTTTTAATTCTCAACATGTCTTTCTTTATTTCTTCTTGTAACTAAAATAAAGCTATACTTGTCTTTCCAATCAAATTCTATATTTTTAATGGTAAAATAGAAAATATGGTCCAATCAAAACACAACTTTGAGAACCAAAATGTCGAGAAATAAAAAGTTTGAAACATAAGATGCTCCGTTATTGTACATTAACGGTGACCGTTGCTATAATTAAACACTATATTCAATTCATCTTATGCTACATTATTGTACATTAATGGTGACCGTTGCTATAATTAAACACTATATTCAATTCATCTTATGGGTCAAAAAAGGGTACAAGTTACTTGTGTTGACTTTTGATAGTAGCCCATTTACTTTCAAAATAAATAAATTATTTTTACTTCTAAGGAAAAATATAATAATTAATCACAAATCCACAATCAAACATCCTATTATAAATATTACCTATAAGTTTGACTATTATATAATTAAAAAAAAAAAAAATCTCTCTCTAAATTGGACTCAATACAATCACAGTAATATCATCATTAAAATAAAAAAGCTCAGGGGCTTTGTTGAAATCTTTAGAAACTATGGGGACCAATTACAAATTCACAGCAAACCGAAAGTTCTGGGGTGAATCTGCACTAAACTAAAAGTTCAATGACATATTTGCAACAACCAGAAAGAGTAAGGACAAGTTTGCAGTTTTTTTAAAAAATATTTCTAGGGACCAACGGGCAATAGAAATGACAACAACTTTGATAAGCCTCCGTTTGACACCAATTAATTTCTCATTCTCAATCTTATTTTTCATTTCAAACACACATTCTCCTAATAAAATAATATTATACACAAATCAAAAAAATTTCATCATTTTTTCACCATACATTCTTACATCAATCACTATTCCAAAAATTCTTTTCTACTCAAAATGGGTTTCAAACAGGGGCTAAATATGTCATCATTATGGACGCTTATGCACAATGTGTTGACTGTTGAGGACCAAATGAAAATGAAAATGTACGATGAACTTATTTTTAGGATAATAAAATATTCTTGTAACACTTTAAATGTAAGGAAACTATAAACTTTCCGAACATGAGGCTCTACAATAAGATTACTCAATTTCTTTACGGAACGAGTCAGAAAGGGACCAAAAGTCCGAAAAATACAACACTCGATCCATGATCACGAGAACTATGGCTTGAAATGAGATAACTTATTTAAAAAGTCACATTTATTATCTTCTATAAATATCTCCGAAAAAATAGACCTCTTCAACTTTTATATTAAATACAATAATCAATTTATACCTTACTTCGATTCAAGTCCAAGCACTAGTAGTAGGGTTAAAAAATCAACCCCTTTTTAATTTTTGGACCTTTCATAGCCGTGCATATAAGGTCATTCACTAAAATACATGGATAGTAATGAGATTTGACATAGGGTCCATTAATTACGTACTTTTCAACAATTTATTGGCACAATTCCTTGTCACCATCGAACTTAATATAACACTAACAAATACTAAATTCCAAAGTGCTCGGTGTACAAAAACTGTACACCACAGAAACACACTAGTCCATACATAAGCAGGTGGGCTTCGTCATTTTTTTACAATATTTAAATACACTATGGAATCCACATTTTATCTCTATTCTGGTCAACTTATGTGGTTTCCTTTCTGTACATGTCCGTCTACCCAAGTCTCCTTTATCTCTATAACCTTAACACAACCGACAAGCCCCGCCTCCTCCTTCCTCTCCCAACTCCCAACCATAAATAGGTTTTGTCTGTTCTACTAGGTCGCTGTTGGTAGCACAAAATTGAGGTCATTTATGTTTTAACATAATATTTTATTATTTTTATGTTTGAGTTATATAAAATGTTTTAATTTTATTATCCAGACATTAACTCAAAAAATATAGTAAAGAATTAAAACGGTTGACCTAGGTCAAACTGATAGTAAAAATAAATAAATAAATAAAATTGACATGAGTTTATTGATTTTGAGATGAATTAGATACTTCTAATTCATAAATTGTAAAATTTTAGATTGAGTTGGACGGTATTATACTTGAACTATCGAACCGATGTCTAGACAAGGTTGTGATTTTGATGATGCGTCATGTTTGGTGGAGATTGAAATTAGATTTTTAGTAAATTTCGATAAAAGTTGATGGAATGTGTGATTGAAAAGTTATGAATAATAAGAAATGTGTGGTTAAAATTAATCGTCTACTCATTTCAAGATGCCGACTTGTATGACAAAACCAATCTTAAAATTGGATTATTTATTCCAACTTCTATTTGAGCCTTAAAAGATTGAATTGCAAGTTTAGATTTGCTACAATCCAGTATCATATTGAGTGTTCGAGTCCTATCTTAAATCTAGTCTTTGAAAGGATGATCAGTTAGTACGAACATAGTTCAATCCTACATAAAATTGAGATGAAATTCTATGCAATTGGAGTACAAACATACCTGATCCTGATGATTCCGATGATCCCATTCCCGCCGGTGACGGTTGCGTAGTATTTCCGGTAAGAAATAGGCTGCCCTTGCAGACGACGGACCCCGGAGGCTGATTCTGGCACAAACAAATGAACTGATTCGAAGCAAGATCATACCCACACCTCCCACCCGAGTTCTCGCACAAACGGCACGCAATAATGTCTACCTTACACCGAACCTCAAATCCCTCTCGCACAAGACCTAACAGATTGGGCAAACCCTTCAAATTACCAAAAGAGTTGTAGCTAGTTGGAACCACAAGACTGGCATGACACAAGGACTCGGAAAGCAGAGTTCCCACCTCAACGTAGCCATTTCTGTTCATTGTCCCCTTTACGGGGCAATCAAATTGATACGGTAAAGGTAGAACTGGAGGTGGGCAACCGTAATGAAACGTGAGATTCATATAGGCAGAAGCATACTCAAAGAGTTCTGGATCCAGGGCTGTGTTGACGAATTTCGCTCCACAGATGTCTGTGGAAATGTCTATTCGAGTGATCCTTAGAACCTGCGTGTCCTGGTTAATATCCAGGACGCGGTATTTCAGTGTTTCAGTCTCAATTATCGTAGTGTCGTTTTCACATTCGAGTTTGAGCCCGGGATAACCGCATTCCCGAGGCCTGTTATTTCCCCAGAAAGGGTAATGAATGCCAGTGATTTTCCCGCAGTTGAACAGATTTCCACAACTCTTATACTGCTCATTTTCATCACCTGACAGTGGAGTAATTAGATGGAACAAAAACAGAACTGTGCAGAAGCAAATAGGGAGAGGTTTGGTAGAGAGGAATTGAGATTTCATTTTTTGTGTCGTGGCTATTGGGGAACATTGGAGGATGTAATAATAATTCTTAATGAAAAAGGAGGCAACTGCATTGAAGAGAGGCGGGTGAAAGTTGGGAGAAGATAGTCATTTTCTTTGACTATTTTTAAAGCTCATTTGGCATGTCTTTCGAGAAATCAAAACAAGACTTCGAAATTCAATAGTTGCTTTTGAACTCGTTTGATATAAAAATATTTCTTCTAATTATAAAAACGTTTAGTGAAAATTGACTCGATGGGGCTTTCTATGAAAGCTCATTCGGAGAATGAACCAATTAAGGTAACTTATTCAGGAAATTGCAGAAACGGGGTCTTACTATCTCATAAATGAGTAGAGAGAAAATTCGACTTCTAAATTTACGTCACTTCATTTACAGTCAATCTTGTTTTAAATAAAGAGAGAGAGAGAGTAACAATAACTTATCAGTTAGCATAAAACTTAATTGCATTTTGTGACATCAATGCATACGTTAGTGTAGTGTTGGAACACCACAGGTGCTGGCAACCCTTCTGGCATTGGGAGAGTTAACATAATGACTCAAGCTTGGATATTTTATTTACCCACCTGATCCTTTCATCTTGCTGGAGCAGGCATTTGAGGGAGGCTGGGACATCAGAATTGTCCCCGCGCATGGACTCTCCAGTTGGCTACAATTTACTGCCTCTGTCACGTTCAATTCGCCAAACAGAGGGCAAAACTAGTTGCTATCTTCATCTATAAATGCACAATGGTCTGGACGAGGAAAGAATAATGCAGAAATAGAGAGAACTGGGCAAGAAATTTATGGAACTGATTAATTTTGGCATAAAAATTCGCCTGCAATTTATAAAGAGAAATTCAACTAATAGATGGTAAGTGATTAAAAATTGTAGGTTATACAAAACGTGTGGGTAAAAAAGAATAACCGACGTGGATCTTGTGAAATGTGTTAATAAAAGTGTATAATCAAAAGAAATTAAAACTTTATTATATAAATAAACTTATTTTGTTGCTACGAGTCAACATACGCGATACCTAATTGCAGCACGAATTAACGTGATGAAGCAACATTCTAAAATGATTCATAATCTTAATTTTTCCATTTAAAAGAGTTTTGTCAACAATTTGGTTAGGGTTTTAATGGACAAATTTGGTTTTGATTTCTCTACTAGTAATATTTCCAAATAGTAGTTGTATTTAATGTAAATTCTATTGCAATCTCTTGTCGTAAAAATTAAAAGAGAGATGAGCATCTGGAAATCATTCAAAAGGATGGTGGCGTAAGTTATCAAACGGCCGGATGTTGAATGGCATCTCCCGTTCTACCTAAAAGCCAAACTAGGAGAAAGGAAAATTCCAGATGGGGTCCTCAAACCTTGCTTAGTAGTGCAACTAGATCTTCAACCTTCTAATTGAAGAAACTAGAGTTCCCTGTCTTTCAATAATGTGGCATTTGGGTCCACATTTGGCAAAAAAACAAAAAAAAAAAGTCCATTTAGGCAGCAAATTTTACACGGGACTATCAATAAAAGCTCAACACCATTTTACAATGAAAAAAATTGTAAATACTTATACAAATTAAAAATACTTCCAAAGTTCGAATTTTTATGATTCTAATCAAAATTAGTTGAATTGAACCGATCAAAATCAACTACGATGGTCACGTCATATAGAAAATTGGGGGCAGGTGGGATTCCAAATTTGGGACCACTGCAGTGACAAAAAACCCCCCACATTATCGATGTAGGGATAATAAAAAAATCTGTTCAATCTGACATCAGTGGGCCCGGTCTGAATGAGATAGGGATTACTAGTCTAGTCGGGTAAATGGGGCGATGGTCATTACCTCAAAGCAGGTAAGGGGTGGTACGGGAAATATTGTCCCCGTCCCACTTAAAATTAGTTTCAAATTTAATTTTTTTATCAAATAAAAATAATAGATTTGTCATCATTTTTAAAGAGAATATAAATTTTTTTTACTACAAATTAATAGAACAAATAATAATATTTACTAATTAAAGAAACAAAAATAAAAGTAAAAAATAAATTGGACGATAAGGGCACCCCATCTCGTTTTAATCTGGTATAAGGATGGGGTAATGTAATAAAAATATCGAACGGGATGAGGTGAGAATGGCTGATTCGTCCCATAATCACCCCGTCGTCGTCCCTATATTGAAGGCATAATAGCTACCATTCTCGTGATACAAAATACATGTGCATTAGAACTCGTGATCCATGCCAAAAAGACAATGACACTTCTCTGATACTAGTTAGTGCTGAAAATTGGGGAGAGATTGAGAACTTTATTTGAAACGAGATCTTGAAAGAGGTAAGTTTTCAACATCAACACACAGTATTAACCGAAAAGAAAAAGGATAAATCAAAGCCATTTTATTAGAAAAGATGAGGAAATACACAGCCAGCAAGTCCATTCATGCTCTTATAATGTAGCAATACAACACTACAGGTGAAGTTTGCAGATTAGCATCTAGGAGTGGGCACACCACAGATGTTAGCAACCCTTCTGGCATTGGGAGAGTTAACATACTGACTCAAGCTTGGATTTCTTATATACCCACAAAGGCAAGGCTCCTGCTCCTTCAGCTTGCTGCAGCAGTTGTCTGATGGAGGTAGCGACATCATTATTGCCCCCGCGCATGAGCTCAGCTCTAGCGGGCTGCAATTCACCGCCTCCGTCACATGCAATTTGCCAACAAGCAGAACCACCACTGCCAAGCAGAATGCAAAAGTCGCTGCTTTCTTCATCTTCAAAATGGACAATGGTATTAAGAATTATCCAAGAAAGTTATGCGATTGTTGTGTTTTGGAATGAAGAAATGTCCTGCAATTTATAGAAACAAGGGTCTGGTGCTCAAGATGAGTCAATTAGTGTGCATAGGAAAATGTTCCAATTGAAAAAAGATGTTGGATGCAACACCAACGAATAGATGGAACAGCCATTAATAGTCCTGGACTCGAGTGTCTGGATGTCCAATAACATGGACTCCGTTGGTAAGCGCAATCAATTTAGGATTAATGCAGAGGGAGTACCTCTTTACAATCACACACTTCAAGGCACATTAAAGGATGAGACCGTTTTGGATGTACTATGCTGGAGGAGAACACTCCTAAGCATTCAATTTAAAAACTGCAATGCATTCCAAGTAGAAGGTTATTCCTCAAATATGCATAAATTCTTTCTCAAATTTTTATTTTTATTTTTTTATTGTTGTTCAAATGATGAGCTGTCGCAAAATTTCCAAATGGTGATGGGAAAAAGTACAAAAAATTGCTATGCTATTACAAAAAATTAAAACAGAATCAAACTGACCATGTTATTGTTACATAATAACCGTTCCTCTCTTCTTTTCCCGCTCCTCCTCAATGGCTCGGGGAATTTTCCTTATTGCTCTTGAGTTTTGCTTCACAGCATATCTGTAAAACCACCTCTCATAATCCGCCTAAACCTCGTGTCTTCAACTAAGGGCTGCAAAGCAGGCTGCGCTCCTGGTTCATCACTTTCCCTTTTTCCCAGTAACCCACCAATCCATCAACAGAGAAACTGGTAACAGATGATGCAAGCCCAATGTGAGCACCCATCACCTTACTAATAGCATCCAATGTTCCACCTGATCTTTCCTTAATATTATTTTAAGAGCTTCCTTGTGTGCTGGATCGAAAGCATCAGTCTTTCAATAGATCGGTATTACTGGTAAGAGGAAATTCCTAACACCGGAAGAAAGAAGGTATGCAGAAAGAAACAAAATCGATAAGCACAAACAGCATCCAATCGCCTAAAATTGTGTGCGCACACAGCAATAAACGATTTCAGAAAGCAAACCTGTTGCATCAAGAGCACGAATTGATTCACAAAAGGCATTAGCTTTTTCTCTCCGGCGCACTATATCATTTGATGGGATTTGGTGAGGCTGTGAATTGAGAAATCTTGAACAAGAGGTGTACACACAGTTAAAGAAACAAATATTTCACTAGTGAGCAACATGAACAAAAGAAATGTATTACTAGTTGTTGAAATAAAAACCGAAATGGAAACAAATTAAAACCACCAAAAAAAAGTTTCTAGGATATATTCTCGAAGCCTATCTATTGTATGTGGTACAGCAAATGCCAGTGCACGAACCACAGCAATGGTAGCTTCAACTGATCCATCTTCAAGAAAAGCATCCATTTGAGCCCGTATCTTGTCAACAATCTAGCGAGAAACATTTTTCAGTTGACATATAAAAGCTATGCCCAGTCAGCAAAACCTTGGTTCTAAAGGTACATACATACCATGTCACTTTTAAAATGCTGAGTTACAGCTCCAAAAGCATCAATGCTGGCGTATTTCACATTCGGGTTTTGGTCAGAACCAAGAGTCACAAGAGCAGGCAATACATGAGTTGAGGCAACCTTTGCATCAATATATGGCACCTAAGAGACCAAGAAATCAAAGTATTAAAAGCAACCATAAAATCAAAAGGAGATGACTGATATTTAGAAGTAAAAAAGACTCGCAATGATTTTCAACAAATGGGCTGCATTGATTTTGAAATTCACGTCAGAACTCACAACCAATTCCCAGATGATGTTAAATATCATACTATGATGTTCTTCAAAGATGTTGCATTGTGGAAATGATAAAAGCTCAATACACAAATAATTGAAGACGAAACATAAATTCAATGATTTGAAAATTAATCCGACTATACCAACCAAATAAAGCGAACAGAATTGACAATCTCATGCTTTGCCCGCTGACATTCCAGTCCTGAACTTTTAATGCATAGGTTCCTCGAGTACTGGGTCAATTCTTCATGCTTGCTTGGGTGTCCTAGCACGCCCACCGGTAGAATTGGTAGGACACACATTGTAGCTAGTCTCTCAGCCACTAAAGTTTGGGGTCTCAAACCTGTTATGGAAGAAACAATGCCTATAATATAGAGTTTACTAATAGATACCAGTATTGGTAATTTTTCAGAAAAACGTTTGCCTTTTATTCTCGCCTGCACAGTGGATGAGAAGAATTTGAAATTAGCATTTTCACCAATTGCTACCAAAAACACGGGAAGCATGATGTGTGTATCAAAATAAATGAAAAACCGTAGTGCCTTATGGCTTACAAAATTTTTAGGTAGAAGAGAAAGACAAAAAAGAAAATGAATTACAACAATAGGAAGCAACAAATTCTAAGGCCAAAAGTCATTATGCATGAACATTAACATCTACTTCAATATATAAAGCAATAACACGTCAAATCAAATATCCTAACACCACCACACTAAAAATGCATTTAACATCCGGATTTTAAAAAAAAAAACTTTAATTCTATTCAAGGTTTTCTATAATCATGGTTCTAATACCATTTGTTGGATGTAGATTTTTAATCATCACAATAAGAAATCGATTTTCCTATGAAAATTAAATCTAAATGCATGGTAGATCTTTAGATCACCTTAAGATCATAGGAGTTTTATTTTAAAACCTCACACATAAAGGTGAGATGATAACCTTGAAGGAGTTTTTAATGGTCTAGTCAAATGCTTCCTCCCTTAGGTCTTCTCCCTTGTGCTCCTTAGGTGCCACTTTCCTCTTTGAGAAAATGAAAAATGGCTAAACCCTAATTCTTATTAAATGTACCCTAAAAAGACATATTTATACCACACAATAAGAGTTTCATATTTGCACAAGTTTTCTTAGACTTAATTGTAGTAAACCAATTAAGTCACACACCTTTATTGGAACCAAAAGAGGGATCTAGTCGGACACACAAGACTCAAGATCCAATGGATATTTTCAATTGGGTCAACTCTTGACCAATTGAGATACATTTATTAATCCCGATTTACTCTACCAAAAACTCGAGATTGCACTTTTGAGTCGAGTGGAAGTTATGGAAGCCAATT